>CAUYPK010167014.1:0-11413 GCA_963574355.1 Loris lydekkerianus
TAGAGACAGAGTCTCACTTTATGGCCCTTTGGTAGAGTGCCATGGCATCACACAGCTCACAGCAACCTCCAGCTCCTGGGCTTAAGCGATTCTCTTGCCTCAGCCTCCCGAGTAGCTGGGAATACAGGTGCCTACCACAACACCCGTCTATTTTTTTGTTGCAGTTGGCCAGGGTTGGGTTTGAACCCACCACCCTCGGCATATGGGGACGGTGCCCTACTCACTGAGCCACAGGCACCGCCCGATCCAGCTCTTATTCTAAGGGGTGTCCACACCATCAATTACAGACCAACAGTAATATAGTTGAATACATTGGGTATATTACTTATCACATTGAGAGAACATTCACCCTGAAGAATCGTGAGGCATTGCAATAGGAGGATGTTAGAACATGCTATAAGATTTAGGCTTTGGTGGTTTTGATGAACGTTTAAAGAATGGATTATTCCTTCTGGAGTAGGTGCTGTCAGAAAGGGGTAATGATTCTATGATTAAATATGTCAACAAATCCTATCTACAGGGACAGCAACTTACAGTGGGAATAAAGTTGTACTTGCCAAAGTAGTTACAGTCATTTGGGAGGTGAAAATGTTTGATATTTGTGGAATAGCCACTTTACTTTAACAGGGCTGCAATGTGAACTTGTTTGAGAGTGTTTATGTCTGGCAGGAGAGCATAGGGTGGCTGTGAGATTAGGTGCTTTGTATGACATTGAGTTCAAGCTAGGAATATCAGACCAGGTTCTAGATATCATGGTTATTTTTTGCTGTTTTTCTTTTCTTTTCTTTTCTTTTCTTTTCTTGTCTTTTTCTTTCTTTCTTTCTTTCTTTCTTTCTTTCTTTCTTTCTTTCTTTCTTTCTTTCTTTCTTTCTTTTTTTTGATAGGTTGTTGTTGTTTGTGCTTTTTGTTTGTTTCTTTCTCAGGTTCCTGTGTAAGGATTAGGTACCAGCATCTGTAATCTCTCAGTCCAGAAAACACATGTGAAGATCCTCCATGAAGGCTGGGAGTGGTGGTTCACACCTGTAATCCCAGCAATCAGGGAGGCAGAGGTGGATGGATCACCTGAGCTCATGAGTTCCAGACCAGCCTGACCTACAGTGAGACCCATCTCTAAAAATAGGTGGGCATTGTAGCAGGTGCCTGTAGTCCCAAATACTCGGGAGACGGAGGCAAGAGAATTACTTGAGCCCAAGGGTTTGAGGTTACTGTGCGCTATGACACCATGGCACTTTACCCAGGGTGAGGCGACAAAGTGAGACTCTGTCTCTAATTTAAAAAAAAAAAAAAAAAGATCCACCATGAGCAGTCTTAGCCTGGTCCCATAACTGTGAAGACTTATGGAACCCTTCCCATTGTTTGAGCAATACCCAGAAAGCTTCCTGCCCCAGTGGTCAATGGATGACTAGTGAGATTGGAACACTGTAGTCTAGGTTCTTCATTCTCTGTAAAGGGTCATTCAGTCTTCTCTTTTGTAGTGACTGGAAAGATGGAAATGTGAGGTCTATGAGAAAAGATACTATCTTTTAAGCAAAGATTCTACAGGCATCTGTCTGTAGAATATGAAGTCAATATGCACAGTTGTTTTTGGTTTTGAGGCCTTGGCCAAAACTTTGGAATATAACATTTCCCACTAAACAGTTTTATAAGGTGAGTTGAACCCTTACTCTAACAATATAACAATATACAACAATATACATATATTACAACTTTATCCCCCAAATCAGTTTTTCTTTGACTTTAAAACAAATAATATATGGGCAATTTTAGGAGAAAAATATTTCTGAGATTATTTTCTGTTTGCAATACTAAGTATAAAACCTAAACAAGGAGGCTACTCATTAAAGGTCAATGACAGTTATTAAATTAATATGCAGTACATATAGGGACTCTTCTGCTAGAAAAACTGGTGTACAGAAGCACAGTAATGATTTTTTAATGCCACCAGTACTGAGAATTTGGAAGGGGAGGAATATAACAATTAGCACTATTACACTAATATTTTAATCTAAATCAAATCATAGTGACATTTTAATTCATATTCAGGAAACACATTAGAAATATATGCTAAATGACCATATTGTAGAATATAAAAATTCAAAAATTTATCTCACTAGGCAAGACCACTGCAATTTGAATCTTATCGTTGTCTGTAAATGAAGGTAATAACATGAAATATTATACTTTCTATCAATATAACTGTGAATGACAAACTGATTTAAAATGCAATAGGCAGTAAAAAGACACAAAATTCAACTGTCATGAAAACAATCATGTATCTAAAACAAGAGCTAATTTTAATTAATTTCAGTCTTCTTATTCTCCTTCAATTAATTATTTTGGGATTATTGGGATTATTGAAATGTTGAGGCTATTAATATATAGTGTCTGATATATATTTAGAGGGTTTAAATCAATTTGTAAGTGAATATTTCTACTAAATGAATATTTACACATTTTCCAAAAAAGTAGCTCAACTATGCAAAAAAAGATCATGAGGTCAATTCTAATACAGGTTGTTAATTTTTCCTTTATTATGATCACTAGGTCTTTATAATTTGTGTCCCAACTAAAGTACAGTATACATATCATTTATTTCAAATGATTTTCAGATTTAGTTATGTCCAAAGATGTGTGCAAGTATAAGCTTTTTAACTACAAAAATAGAGTTGAATAGTTCTATACAATAGTTGAATAGCTCTGGCCTCATTTCTTTCATAGTGAACAATAGAGGTAAAAACCGTGGCTCTTCTAAGAAGACAGCTCATCTACTGCCTGTTCCTCAGCTGTGCTGGCTAGTTCATGATGCTGTGTGAGTACCTGAAGAGTTGAATAGTTCTATACAATAAATGCCTGTTGAATATGTAATGGCATAGCCTGCAAAGCCTATGAATGTTTACTTTGTAATTATATTTGCAAAATATTTACTATCTGGCCTTTGAGTATAAACGATTGCTGGCTTCTTTTCTAGACTATTTGAATGCAAGTAGGCAGTTGTTAGGACTATGGATAAATAAAACAGAACTGTTTTCCCAGTCAAGTGAAGTTATTTAGTGTGAATTATCCAACCGAATCTTATTTATATAAAATAAAAATCAGAGGGAAACAGTTTACTCTTTCTTATCTTACTCTCACTGGTTTCTCAAATTAGGTATAAAATCTTTAATTTTAGATATTTAACACAATGATTATTTGATTGGAGGACAGCAAAGAAGAGTGGAGTGTTTGGTGTCATCAGCTAAATGTCCCAGCTCTGGCCTCATTTCTTTCATAGTGAACAATAGAGGTAAAAACCGTGGCTCTTCTAAGAAGACAGCTCATCTACTGCCTGTTCCTCAGCTGTGCTGGCTAGTTCATGATGCTGTGTGAGTACCTGAAGAGTCTGAAAGCATTATTCATGCAAGCGGATGCAGGCAGGACAGCCTAAGGGCATGCAAAGTGCACACAGTGCAATTATTTGGTTTATAAAATGTTTCTTATTTTTCCTATAAGTGAATTTGATTTCTTCATTAGACTAATACTTCTTCCGTCTTTAAAACATGTGATCGTAGACAATTCAAGTGCTTAGTACTCGACTGAGGGATTCATAGAGTCCAAAAGAGTGGAAACAGGTTGTCATCGTCAAGCTACCCAAGCTACCAAGCATCCTCTATTATCTCTTCCATTAAATGTAGTTAGTTTGAACATATTGCTCACATATTCTCTTTTCCTTATTAAAAGCATCTATCCCAGATATAACGTAATACCATTTGGTCTCATAGGATATGTTTTTATGATCCCTGTTTCATGACAAGTTTGAGAAATGACAGGGGGATCTATGTCAGATTTATGAAGCTGGACACCTCAGATAGTTCTCTTGTGCTATGACCACACAAGACTCAATGGACAAAACATGGAAGAGGTCTCTCTCACTCTCAGATTCTTCCCAAACAATTGAAATGTTTCCATCGTTTCTCTTTTTACATGAAACCCAACTCTGGGGGTATGCGGAGCCTCTTTTAAGGGATCAAGCCCAATATCTAATTCTCTTTTCCTTTTTTCCCCCTATCTTGATTAAATATCCCAGGAAACTTTCTTATTTCCTATAAGAGAAAATGACTTGTGGTTGAGAAATTATAAACTGATAGGTGAACTTCAGTGTCCATGCCTAAGCTTCATTTATTATGAAATTCTCTGGATTTGAATTGCCAACTGAAAAAAAAAAAAAAAAAAAAGGCCAACTATAATTTTTAGCCTTCTCTGGCGTTAGGTATGGCTACCTCATCAAGTTATGACCAAAGACATGTGACCAGATGTGGTATTAGCAACTTTCAATTATAGCCATTACAAGGAATGTCTTCCCCTTGTTAAAGTATCATTTTCTGAAAAATAAAATATTATGGCATGAAGCAAATATAAAATGAATACTTGCATAATATTTTACTTAACATATTAATTAATGAGGGAACTAGAGCTATGTTATGACAGGTTAAAAGATCATCTGAAAATCAAGGATTTCATAGGCAATTTACCAGAAAAAATGTCAAAATAAGATTATTGGGTTAGACATAACACAGAAAAATGGCCAAGAGGGCCATAATGTTAACAAATCAGCAAGCAACTTGACTGAGTCTGAAACTGTTAATTAATAATAGTGAAGTTGACTGAGAGCATTCTCCAATGCTTGTGTGGCCTGGGCTTCCCTATGACATTGCAAACATTTGCCATCCAATTTTTTCCCTTGTTACTAAGTTTTAGATAATTTTTCTATCCCATTACACTTCTTTATTTTTTTTCATGAAATGTGGATATCATGACAAGAACTAAAGCAAAGATCTTGACCCTACAGAAATGTCTTAAATATGAAAGGGAAAAAGTTTTGGAGGGTCATAAGTACCCAGGATCAACAAGTACATACACCTTTTCTTAGAAGATTCTCAGGAATTTTATGTAGATAGGGCAACTGTCATGTTTAGAGTATCTCTGTTCTCCATAGGAAGTCATTTCCCTACCTAACATAATTTTTTACTAAAAGTAGGTCACTAATATAAAAAGGAAACTAATCCTTTGGCCTAAGAGTTGACTAGAAGGCACCAAGGAAACATTATCAGAGGACTTATAAATCTTGTTACTCCATAGCAAGATAAAATTGCTGCTTGCAGTTTTGGAAGCCAGGCTACAAGCCAACTGAATGTAACAAAACACGGAGAAGTGTTTTAAAAATTAATAATATTGTCAGGTGCAGGGGCTCATGCCTGTAATCCCAGCACTTGGGAGGCCGAGGAGGGTAGATTGCTTGAGCTCACAGGTTCAAGACCAACCTGAGCCAGAGTGAGACTCCATCTGTAAAAAAAAAAATGACCAGGTGTCATGGTGAGTGCCTGTAGTCTCAGCTACGTGGGAGGCTGAGGTAAGAGGATCACTTGGACCCAAGAGTTAGAGGTTGCTGTGAGCTAAGAAGCCACAGCACTCTACCAAGGATGACCAACAAAAACAAACAAACAAAAAAACTAGTTTGTGTCAATTTTTTTTCTCTACTTTCACCAAAGACCATTAAGTGGGAGAGGAAAAGAAATCAAGTCACAGTTACCTATCTCAAAAGGAGGGAATACAGCTTTGCTAAGGGAGGCTGTTGCTACCCATAGTCTGTCATTTAGATTGAGGGATAAAGTCATAATTTGGAGCCTATCAGGAGTGAAAACAGTGAGTGATTCTCTATCCCCAAATCAAAGTAGTGACATGAGGATATGAGAAAGAGTGAAGACTCTCCCTACTCGACTCTTCCTAGTAGACTAGAGCATGACTTTAGATTCTCATGTGAGACTGGAATGCATTTTTACCTTGTTTAAGACACCATGTTGGAGGGCATTTTTCTTTTAAGATACTGTCAACACTATCTAACTAATACAGGAATTCTTTCAAGTCAGTGTATATTCCTCTAGTCCTTTAAGTTCTTAGCTTTTTATATTCAAGAGTTTGGACTCCTGAACATCAAAAACTTGGATTCCTTACAGAAAAAAAATTTTTCTTTAGTTTTAATGTTGTCCTGGGGGCAAAAAATGCTGCTGATTCTTTGAAGAAAGGGTAAAGAATGTTCAGAAACTGTGTACAAACATGTGCATGTGTTTGCATGAAGAAATATTCCCAAATTTTATTCTGCTAGAGAAAAAGTCTTTTTGTACTATTTATTTCAACTCTGAGAGCAATGTACATTATTATTTTACCTCTCTTGCTCAAGTATGCTACATCATAAATGTATACATGTCAGATTATTTTTAATTATTTTAAGACATCCCAAGCATATGCTTTATTTCTTCAATTATCCCCAATTTTGTTATATTCCTCTGTCATTTCCACTCTCATTCTTTGCAAAACTATTTTAAATTGTTTTCAATATTTTTAAATATCTCAAACTTTAACTCTTCTTTCATGTGCAACTCATGGAGAAAATTTAAAGATATTAGATACAGCTCTATCAAATTCTCACTACCATCTTTATAAGACAACCATCTTTCACATACGTTTAAAATCAACTGCTTTTTTAGGTTGGTGTCATGAAGCTGTGCCTCTCTTTCCCTAAAGCAACATATGCACCTGCTCTTTAAAGCTTTTTAAAGTGGGAGTTTCCTGCTGATGTTTTTATGAATGTATGAACATTATCTATCAATTATCCCTTCTTTCTTCTCTATATGCACTAGTTATGTTTAATTGGATTTATTCTATGATTAACACGACTTAAAAAAATTTCTCTCTAAATGTCATACCTTTCTCCATAGTGAATTTACCTGTGGTTTCCCACTCATCACCCAACTTCTAAAAACATTTTTTTTAAAAAAAGGATAAATTTGTTCTCTTGACACACATTCATTATCACATTACGGTTTCATTTTGTTAAATCTTATGAGCATTTTCAGTCCTCATTTTTCTTTTTTTATTTCTATGACTGCGCTTTTTCTTACTATTTTTCTTTGGATTTCCTGATTGCTACTTCTCAGTACCCTTTCCCAATTTCTCCTCCTTTCCTTGGACATGGAACAGTGGTTTCTACAAAGTTCTGATATATGACATTATCTATACCCATGCTCTAAGTTCTGGGGATGAATGTTAATTGAAGTCCAGACTTTTCTTCTGAACTTGGGTCCAACTACCTACCCAGGATAACCATTAGGAGGAATTATAGACACTTGAAATTTGGCATATTTAAGATAAAATATATGATATTTCCCACCAATATTAGTCATACACTTATAATTTTTAGTGAATTCTAAGCCCAAAACCTATAAGGCATCCTTAATTCATCTCTCCCTCTCCCCACCTCTCTCTATATCCAATCCTTTCATTATGTCCTATCAACTTTAACTTTGAAATACCTTTCAAACATTTCAGCTTTTCTTCATTTGCACTGCCACTAATTTATTCTAACCTTAAATATCCTTCACTTACCCTACAGCAGTAGACCATTAATTAGTTTTCCCTCAGATGTGTTGGCAACCCCTGTGATTTGCATTATACTGTAAAATTAGAAGTATGTTTTTAAAAACACATATCTATTTATGTTTTCTGCTTCAAACATTTTGATGATTTACCTATATACTTTGGCTAAAAATAAAAATATTAACATTTATTATAGTCTGATATAGAAGGGTACCAACACTTTAGGTAGGCCTAGCCATGTTACCCTTTGTTGTTTGTTTCAGTTACTGTTAATGTCTTTCAGTTCTTCAACTGTCCATGCCCTCCTCTACCACACACCCTCTGCATTATTTATTCCCATTTTTTAGGTTTCTCTGGAACTCCTGTGAAAGAGTTGATAGGACTCTTCCCAATTTCGATGTTATTGTCAGGGACTTTGGCCTTCCCTTTCACCAACCTTCACCCTCCAAGTTTAAGTTAGGTTATAATTAGATGAACCTGTACATGACATGATTCCATTCCTCTAAAGTATATATTGTGCTTGATACAGGTAAAGTAAAATATCAATACAAAAAAATTTACAATCTTGCACTATTTTTCAATGCAATTGTATATAAATAAGAACACATGCTTACCATCGAGGATGCTCTAAGTACTATAAGAGACCCTGTGGTGTGCTTTATACCATAGAAACTCTGTTTATCATAATTAGCATTTTATTATATAAAGCATATTGAAAGAAGGTCATATTATAGAAAAACGATGGAGAAAAATATAACTATAATAATAATTTGCATATCATACTGGGAGATATAGAACGAGCACACAAATAGAGAATGAAAAAGAGAATAGATATACGAATTTAATTGTGAGCAAAAAATAATTTTCGGAATTTTAATGAAAAACGACTTTAGGACTTTGCAGGAAGATGGCAGACTAGAGACTGTGCTTGCTGGACTGGAGGGAAGATTAGATTTCGGATAAAGGAGAGGGGAGAAGAGTTGAGATGTAGATGATAGAGAAAGGAGTAGGGGCCCTCCTGGGACGCCACGGAGGGAAATTTCACAACAGAGAAGGAGTAAGATAAAGATAAAAACGTATGAGCTGGGGCTGAATCCAGAGAGGCTCAGAGCCCAGTGAAATGTAAGGGGGTATCCGCCTCTCCCTTCCACAAGCATGCAGTGACCAGCGTGCTATCACATTACTTGGAGACTTTCCCACTCCCACAAACCCAGGCACAGTGGCAAACAGGGAATACTGGGGGAGAACTCGCTGATGTTGGAGCGTGGGCGTCTAGTGTGGGGGCCCCTCCGGGGAGAGTCACACTGGATAGCTAGCTTGCTTCTATTCACACGCTTCCTTCCCTGCTTCTATCCCACCCGCTGCAACTGGGAAAACAAAGTTCCCACAGAGAGTGGGCGACGCCTTTCCCCTGGAGGGTCTAAGGCGGAGCTGAAGTGCTTGATTTGGGAGTTCTCTGTCTTCTGAAATTTCATGGATTCACATCCCAGTGGGGCAGACAAGCAAGCCCGACCCTGTATCTTCCAGACTTGACCAGGCTGCTGATAGACATAAGAAGGAGGTGTGGGAGCTGGTCTTGGACAGCAGGGAGCCCATGTGGACAGAACTGAGGGGAGAATACTGTAGGATCTGAGACACAGAGATCCTGGAGAGATCCCATACCCCTGACAGGAAAACCACTCTGTTGAACTAGGGGTGGGTTTTCTGGGAGGAAGAGTCCACCTCCAGGAGCTGTAGCAACCAGCTGTAGCACAATCAGGTGCTCAGCCTGATCTGGGAGTGCGACCCCTCCCACACCCATTCGGACCAGAACAGAAATTTGTTGCCGACAATTTGGTAAGATACTGCCTCTCCTCAGTGGGCACCTGCTGCAGGCTGAGGCCAGCATTTTGCACAGTTGCACCCCAGTGGGTCGGACAAGCAGGCCAGACTCTATGCCCCCAAGACTTGAATAGGTTGCTGGGGAAACAAGGAGGTATGAGAGGTGGACTCAGGTGGGAAGGGAATCCATGGGGAAGAAATGAAGAGAAAATATTATGGCCATCTGGGACAGTGCACATTCCCCCACAGGAAAATTGCTCTGTTGAATTAGAGAGAATCCTTGGTGAGAAAGAAGCCACTCCCAGGAACCATAGCAACCAGGTACAGCACAGTCAGACCCTTGGGCTGAGCAGGAGCTGCAGCCCCTCCCCCACTCATTCCAATTGTGAATGCAGTTGGTGCTGGGAAGTTGGAGAGTGGCTAAGTTGGAGAGTGGCTGCCTTTATCCAGGGGGTATGTACTCCAGGCTGAGGCCTCCACAGAGAATGCAGCCCACACCTCTTCTCTTGAGGACTTGTAATGGATCCGGGTGCAAATTTGGGGAGCTCCCTGCCCACTGGAATTTCACGGAGATGCATCAGTAGGTCAGACAAGGCCAGGGGGAGGTTTGAGAGCTGGACAGCCAGACTGTGTATTTCACATGGCTCCATCTCCACAAGCAGAATTTTTGTTTGGGTGGGTCTCTTCACACCTTCCCTGATGGTCTTACCCAGAAGCTAGGTGCAGATCTTTGAACCCTTTGGAAACAGCTACCTTACCAGCTTCTGTGGAGCCACAGGGGATGCTCAGTCTACCCAGCCCTATCCAGCCTCACTCCCTCACCAACCTTTGCAATAGCAGAGAATAAGGACACACCTGAAAGTTCCAAGGCCCCACCAACTATCTCAGGCATTCTTGAGTTTCTCCTGAAGATCTAGGGCTGGTCACAATCCCCCAAAGAATGCTGCCTCTTGTTCCTTCCAGCAAGTGTCACCTAATGACAGGAAGGTCAATTTGCATAGCCCCATATAGCATTTACTGACTTAAGGCTATGGTAAATAGGCTGTAAGTGTGTAAATTCTCACTCATAAGAGCCAAGATTGCTCATGTTTTAGGCAACAAAAAAATGACTCAAAAAATTAAAAAAAAAAAAAAGAAAGAAATCATACCATGTATCTTCTCAGATCATGATGTAATAGAACTAGAAATCAATTTCAAGAGAAACAGCCAATTCTGTACATAGTCAGGGGAATTAAACAACCAACCTAGTGATGATGAAATTAATATGGAAATCAAAAGATTCTTGAAACTTAATGCAAGTCAATACAATCTATTATAATCAATGGAATTTAGCAAAAGCCATCCTAAGGAAAAAAAGATAAAACTAAGCCCAAATCCAGTACAGGAAAAGAAATAACTGAGGGTAGAACAGAATGAACTGAAATAAAATACAAAAAAATAGTAGAGTAGATCAAGGAAACGAAAAGTTAGTTCTTGGAAAAGATAAGCAAAATTGTAGATCTCTTTCTAGATTTACCAGAAATAGATGAGAAAGGACCCAAATAAGCCCAAATGTAAATGGAAAAGAAGATACCACAGAAATACAAAATATCAACTGTGAAAATATCTGTGCATATAAACTCAAAAAGGTAGAAGAAATTGACAAATTCCTGGAAACATACAACCTCCCAAGACTCAAACAGGAAGAAATAGAACTGAACAGACAGATAATGACAGCAAGACTGAAAGAACAATAAAAAATCTTCTAACGGGCAGTGCCTGTGGCTCAGTGAGTAGGGCACCGGCCCCATATACTGAGGGTGGAGTATTCAAACCCAGTCCCGGCCAAACTGCAACAAAAAAATAGCTGGACATTGTGGCCAGTGCCTGTAGTGCCAGATACTGGGGAGGCTGAGGCAAGAGAATCGCCTAAGCCCAGGAGTTGGAGGCTGCTGTGAGCTGTGTGATGCCACGGCACTCTACTGAGGGCAATAAAGTAAGACTCTGTCTCTACCAAAAAAAAGAAAAAAAAAAAAAATTTTCTAACTACAGAAACCCTGGACCAGATAGATTCACAGCTGAATTTTATCTAACCCACAAAGAAAAATGGGTTTCCATACTGCAGAAACCATTTCATACCATAAAGAAGGATAAAATCCTTCCCAACTCATTTTAGAAAGTCAGTATCACCTTGATACCAAAG
>CAUYPK010167018.1:0-16478 GCA_963574355.1 Loris lydekkerianus
AAATATTCTTCATATTCCAAATTAATCTCAAATGCTATCATGATCATAAATCCTTTTTTATTGTACCAATTGAGATTTTGTATCTCCTTCTTTCATATTTCTATTTGCATAGCTTTCTTGTCTTTTCATGTCTCTTGAAAAGACTGATTTTGTCTTATTTACCTTTGTTCCATATAAAGAATTCTGGATAAATTGATTTGGCTTCTCTTTCTCCAGGCCAGGTCCAGGGCTAAGCTCCTCCACCAACCTTCTTTGACTATTTGATCTCTGCCTGGGCCCAGTAACTGAATATCTTCAGTCCTTTAGCATGAAAAAAATTATTTAAAAAATTTTATAGTCATGTTTATATTTAGATATTTCTTTTGAGGATTCTTTTAGGATGAAAATATATATAAGAATCTTAACTTTGGGGGGCACAAAATAACAATGATATGAATATCAGAAGTTCTATTTTGGTATGCAAAACATACTGCTTAAATTCATTTGTATTGTCTTCAATATGAAGCCAACTTCATACATTTTGTCAAGATAATATCTACCAAGATGTGAATGTATCAGGCTATAGAAGAAACTTTTACATATAATGAATATCAAAGTATTTGCTTGTTATAAGACCCCTTCAAGCTAAGTGCTAAGTACAGTTTATTCAGACACATGCAGTATTCATCTTCTTCCAGCTATCTGAGCCACATGATCAGCAGTCATTAAACCAGAAGACAAATATATCCATCAAGTGGGTGTTGGACGGAAGGCAGAAGAGCAAGATGAATGTCCGAAAGTTTAGGCCATATCACAGTAAAGAGAGAATCTAGAGTGGGAGAGGCACACTGTAAGGACAGACAGTGGAGAGATGGATGAGGACAGTTTTATCCCAGAACATGATGAGACAGAACTTCTTTAATGCAGCTTCATTCTCACTTATTCACCAGGGTGCTTTGTAAACATCAGGAATTATTTGTATCACTTGCTTCTTGCTCCTAATAGCTTTTCATGTAGTCTTATTACCTTTTTCTACATAGGGTACCCAGGTAAAGCAACTCATTTCCTTTAGTGGTAATAACTTACTTCCTGTATAATGTCTATTGATTAACTCTCCTACTAACATTTCTACCCATCATCATGTTTGTGACATATGTGTTCTCAGGATATTTAACCTTCTATTTTGTTCCAGACCATAGATCCTTTTAAATCCTGAGTTCATGTGCTATGAGCTTCTGCTTTTCTGGCTGTTTTATTTTGTGATATATTGAAATCACTACTTGATTTTCTCACTCTGACCTAAATCGAATGCCTTTTCTAGTATTCTTTATTAAACCTCATTTGTCTGGTGTAAGAAAATCCCCTATGTCCTTCTCCAGCAGTTTTTAAAATTCATAGCCAGACAACTAGTGTTTTTTACTTTTTAGGGCATATGTCAGAAACTTCAGCCCACAGGCTCAACCTGCTCCAATGCATTTACTGGAATATAGCCACACCGATGTACTGATTTGTCACCCAAGGCTTCATTTGCACTATGTGAGAGTTGATCAAGGAAGCAAAGCCTCATGGAAAATCTACATGTAGGGTCTCCAGTTGGAATCTGAGTCTGTGAGCTTTCTTAGCTCAGGTGCCAAATTATGTGAGTTTTATAGTGTAAATGTTGCTGTCTCTTCCAAAATTCATGTTGAAATTTAATCCCTAATGATGCCAGAGTACTGGGAGGTATGGCCTGTAGGAAGTAATTGAGTAATGATCTGCCCTCTGGAATGGAATTAGATGCCTTTATGAAACAACTTGAAGAAAGTTTACTCCTTTTTGCCCTCCTCCCTTTGGCCACATGAGTACACAGCCTTCCTGCCCTCGGGAGGCTGCACCAGGAAGGCCCATCTTAGAAGCAGAGAGAAATCCTCACCGGACATCCAGATTTGCCAGTGCCTTAATACTGGATTTCCCAATGCCTTGGTATTGGATTTCCCACCCTAGAGAACTGTGAGAAATACTTTTCACTTCTTTATGAATTACCCAGTATGAGGTAGTTTGTTATAGCAAACACTAAGACAGTGAGTGAATGAGCATTCAGATGATTCTTGCCTCCTCCTGGGTCAAATCAATTTTCAATATTTATCAGCTTAGGCTCTCTGGATATTGCAGGACAGAGACAAATTCTGCTTTTCTTCTTTTTAAATTATTGAACTAAATAATCTGTGAGCACAATAAAATGTTGTTGTTAAGTTTGAAGTAGTTTGTTATGAAGCATTATTATCTGAAACAATTTTTATTTATTTATTTATTTTGTATTAAATCATAGCTGTGTACATTAATGCAATCAAGGGGTACAATGTGCTGGTTTTATATACAAATATTTTCATCAAACTGGTTAACATAGTCTTCATGGCATTTTCTTAGTTATTGTGTTAAGACATTTATATTTTACATTTAGGAAATTTCACATGTACCCTTGTAACATGCACCAAAATATTTTTATGCGAATAAATGTGTCAAAAAATATAATCTATTATTATGATGTTTTTAATCTCTCTCCTAAATAATTATATATGAGTACAACTTTCTTTATCCAAAACTCAGAAGGCTTATCTCCATCCTGACTTTCTAATACAATATTCCGATTTTCTACTATAATCATTTGTAAGAATAACAATGTACAATCAGAGAAGAAATATTCAATGATTAACAAAGGATAAAAATGATTTAATATACCTCTATGATTATAATAAATGATTGTTTTTTTTACCTTGGCGCTTGTGCTTTGGGAGGCCAATCAACTTTAATTATATGGACACATCTTATTGGATTTCAAAGATCAATATTCTCTCCCTAAAATTGGCAACCTTGCTCTGTTCATTAATCACAGAGATATAAATGGGGTTCTTCTCAGCAAATTCCACCAAATAAAAGCAGGTTATAATATCTGATCTACCCCAAGCCTAGTGACCACCAAAATAGCTGTCAAAGCAGGAAGTGCTAATAGAATCAGAGTAACATTCATTATTTTCACTTGTACCCAGAGATAATGTGAGCTCTGAGTAAGTCAATGGAATGATATGTAGTCGGTTCTATATGCTCCATACACACAGAAATCTGTCCTATTCTAATTCAAAGACAGTGATCCTTCCTGGTGACTACTGATCTTACCTTTAACTGTTATTTTAGTGGAAAAAGAATAAAAAGAAAAAGAAAAACCACTGAATACTTCTGCAGCTGAATTTTTACTATTACGTGGAAGAACTTGGGATATTCATGTCCTGGAACTAATTATTATCACAACAAAAAGTACATGAAAAACATTTCTGTTTACAACAGAACCCATATCTGCTTTAATATTTATCAATGGTTTTTCATGTAGACAATTCTAATTATTAATTTAGTTTCTGACATTCTCATTTGCCTTCTTCATTGAAAGTTACATTTTCTCTGACCATGAGTTTTTATCTTGCTTCTAATTATCTTGCCAGTCTGACTGTCAATGTCTTTGAAATTCTGAGCATAGCTAAATTTAATCTATTTATGCTCTTTTCTCTTTCTTTGTCTTTAGCTTTATATTGGATTGAGTTAAAATTATTTTATAGACATCAAGTGTCATCTTTTATACTTTACGGTATTTCATATTTCTAAAAAGCTTGTGGATTTTCTGGCTCATGAGCCATGTAGACATTTAACTTTAGCCCGATCTTTAGATAATGCATAGTGATTTTAATGAAAATTACCTTAACTAGTTAGGTTAATAATAATAATATATATAAATTTTATAGATGATTTACATTGGGGTGTAGACAGACAAGATTTAGTGAAACAAAATTTTCCAATAAATATTTAACTGGTTTTTTAAATGGGCAAGGCATATTATTATAATTTACTTAACATTATTCCATACTTAAGCTATTTATTTCAATTAGAAAATAAGTGGGTTTACTTTGTAGGGATTTTAAATTGTCTTTGGGCTGTAAATGATTCAATACTTTTCCAACAATATCTTAATCCTGCTTTTGAGTACTCATAATAATTTAAAACAGAGAGAGGATGACCACATAGTTTCTTGAAGAGAGTCCTTATTTTTGTTTAAACTGTTAGGTCCTTCCTGCCAAAGCAGGAGTGCTGTTCCTTTAGTGGATGGGATTTGTGACTAAGAAAGCTGTCCTCACTTTGGTATCCAGTATTTAGCATTACCAAGACATGGCTATACGTCTAGTGTCTAAGATTATTTCTCAAAGTTAACTCTAGTTCTTTTTTTTTCTTTTGTTTGTTTTGTTTTTGTTTTAAAGAAATAGATACATTTAAGTGGGGAAAGGGAAGTAGTAAGATTAAATTAATCAAAAAAAAAAAAAAAAAACAAGAAAGAAAGAAAGAAAAGAAGAAAGAATGAATGAAAAGACAGACAGAAAGAAAAAGCAGCTCTCCATCATGCATCCATCATTCTTTCACTGTCTTATGTCATGACCTGGCTCAATCATCTTGACCTACAGGGTAGATCTATGTTTCAGTGATAGACACGTGGGACCAGGCATATGACAATTCACTTGAAAATATGCCAAGATTTGGCAAACCACTTATTCTGTATCCTGTGTTTTAACTTCTCTAAGTTTTCACTTTAAATCTGTCAGGCCTCCTCTTCCTGATGCAAATAGAAAAAATTTCTCAGGGACTTCATATCCTAGCATTTCAGAGCAGACTGATAGATGTGAACATCAACAGTTCAGGTGAGATTGGCATCTACTTCCTTGATGAATGGGTTATTGTAGGTTGATTTGTGCCTACTTACCTCCACTCTAATTTGTATGTTGAGGTCCTAGCTCTCCGTACTTCAAAATGTGACCTGATTTGGAAATAGGATCATTGGAGAAGTAATGAGTTAATATATAATCATTAGGATGGGCCCTAATCCAATATGATATCCTTCTGAAAAAGGACATACACTGGGAAAAAGAATTCCTGTTCAGTAAGTGGTGCTGAGAGAACTCTATATCCACATTATGTAAAAGACTGAAACTGGACCTGCATCTTTCTCCACTCATTAAAATGATTCAAGATGGATAAAAGATCTAAATTTAAGGCATGAAATGATGAAAATCCTCAAAGAAAGTATGGGAAGAACATTTGAAGGTATCAGTGTGGGGAAAGACTTTATGAAGAAGACTTCCATGGCAATTGCAACAACAAAAATAAACAAATGGTACTTAATTAGACTGAAAAGCTTCTGTATAGCTAAGAGGACAACAACTAAAGCAAATAAACAACCTACACAAGGGGAAAGGATATTTGCATATTTTGAGTCAGACAAAAGCTTGATCACTAGGATCTACAGA
The DNA here is from genome assembly GCA_963574355.1 of Loris lydekkerianus. Lineage (NCBI taxonomy): Eukaryota > Metazoa > Chordata > Mammalia > Primates > Lorisidae > Loris > Loris lydekkerianus. The sequence continues at coordinate 5,301 of CAUYPK010167018.1, forward strand.
GAACTCACATTAATCCACATGAAAAAGCCAACAATCCCATATATCAATGGGCAAGAGAGATGAATACAATCTTTTCTAAAGAAGAAAGAATGGCTAACAAACATATGAAATCATCCCTATTATTAGAGAAATGCAAATCAAAACCACCCTGAGATATTGTCTAATCCCAATGAAAATGGCCCACATCACAAAATCTCAAAACTGCAGATGCTGGCATGGATGTGGAGAGAATGGAAAACTTTTAAACTGCTGGTGGGACTGCCAACTAATACAACCTTTTTTGGAATGAAGTAATGGAGAACCCTCAGTGAACTCAAGGTAGAACTCCCATTTGGTCCTGCAATCACCTTACTGGGCATCTACTCAGAAGAAAAAAAAAAATCCTTTTACCTTAAGGATACTTGCCCTAGAGTGTTTATTGCAGCTCAATTTACAATTGCCAAAATGTTGAAACAGCTTAAAATGCCCACCAACCCAGGAATGGATTAATGAGCTGTGGTATATGTATACAATGGATTACAATTCAAAAAGATGGAGATTTTGCATCTTTTGTATTAACCTGGATGGAAGTGGAACACATTCTTCTTAATAAAGCATCACAAGAATGGAGAAACTTGAGTCCTATGTACTCAATTCTGATATGAGGACAATTAATGATGTAGTACATGGTGGGGTGTGGGGAAAGGGGGGAGCAGAGACAGGGATGGAGGGAGGGGGGTGGTGAGGTCTTGGTGTGGACTACCAATAATTCTCCTTTTGGGGTGGGACATGTTTATAAGAGGGACTTTACCTAACAAATGCAATCAATTAACCTAGTTTAAAAAACTAAAAAAGAAAAAAAGAGAGAGAGAAAAAAAATGTAATAGGACATAATTTATAGCCTAACATAGGGTCTATTCTGAAAAATGTCATAGGGACACTGAGAAAGATGTATTTACTGTTGTTGTTTGGGAGAGTGGTCTGATAATGTCTGTTAAATCTAGCTGGTTTATTGTATTACTTAAGTCCTTTATTTTCTCACTTATCTACTCATTATTGAAAGTGAGATATTGAACTCTCAACAATTATTGTAGTAATGTATTTATCTGTTCAATTATATAATTTTTTGCCTTGTTAATAAAAAATAAAAATAGAAATGGAAATTTGAACACAGAGACACAGGGATAATACCATGTGAAGGTGAAGTCAGGCATTGAGTGCTATTTGTATAAGCCAAAAATACCAACAATTGCCAAACCACTTTCAGAAACCAGGTGAAAGGTTTCAGATAGATTCTCCTTGACAATTCTCAGAAAGAACCAACCTTGTCCTTACCTTGATTTCAGACCAGTAGCCCCAGAACTATGAGTCAATGAAAACCCTAGAAAACTAGTATATATTTAGGTCATAACCTTTAAAAAGTTAGTTTCAGGACATGGAAGCTAGACACTCCAGATTCCTGATGAATAACAGAATGCACAGGTCCCAAAGGCAACTCTTTTGTGGTTCTTTTCTCTAAACCTTTTCTCTGCTCTTCACATGCTGGTTTACTTTTTTGTTGTGGTAAAAAAGAAATCTCAAGGTGATTTACTACATTACACATATATTATTATCAGAAAAACAAAGTCACAGATGCCTACTAGACACATAGCTATCATTATTCAAGGGTTTTATAGCATATTTTTATCATCCAAACAAAATGAAATAAAAAGACTGACATTGCAGTTAAATTCACATCAATTCAGTAATGAGAAAAAAATTGCCAAAAACATTTGTTAGGTGTAAATACAGAAAATAATAGTCAATAAAATATAATCTTACACCGAATTATGGCGACTAAGTCTGATAGGAGTTCCTGAGTGTGGGAACAGATGATATATTAAAGTTGACTTATAAATAGGAATCACTGGATCCATACATCAACACACTTTTTTAATGCCAGTCTCTGCATTAACCTTAGATTTAATATTTGAGGTGGCTGGAACAAATTAACCATAATGATCAAGTCATGAAGAAGAAATTTGGTTTCACTGTTACTATTTTCAGGTGTGTGTTAGTTTGACTTATTTCCAAGCAACATGTTGTAGTAGTACACACAAGAGGAAAAATTATACATAAATGTATATTTATGTTTATAGAAAATATATTCAAGATATCAAGGAGAATGTCCTTTTTCTGAAGGTTCATTTCATTGTGTGGCACATGTTTCTATGGAATTGAATCGATATAAATTGAGTTTCAATAAGTATGCCTCATATGAAGTAAATAAACAACAAAACCACAGGTGCTTCTTATCCATTTCATCTTCTATGGAAAACTAGATTCTTCCTGTAATAATTGCCTTCATTTCTCTGGTGACATGTCAATACTCTTTCTACACTTTGCCAATATAGACATCTGTAAATGATTACTGTATTTCCCTTATTTAGTCTGGTTATAGAAGCACAGCTTCATAGAGTGAGCCACTGAGTTTCTGTGAAATATTGAGAGTTGGCTTATGACCTGAAACATACTTATTATCCTTGCTTAATGTTGTCATTATTTGACATTTATAGAGATAACTACATAGTTAATTGAGAAATGAATTTCTAGAAAATTATACATACAGGTTTATAAAATGATTATTTTGAATTTAACATATATTTATACAAGTTTTAAGATAAATGTATATATTTAAAAATGTATGTTAAAGTAACGTTTACTATTGATTTCTGACTTTTATATAGACGAAAATTTATTTTCATGGAAGAACCAAGAACATAGTTTTGTCCTGATCTCATTTGAAACTCCTCTTCCCATCACTTTGTTCTGGATGAGCCACGGATTCTTTTCTTTCTAGAACAGATCATGAGCCATTATGGTTTATGAAAAGTGACTTCATTCAGGTCACTTTTCTAGTTAGTCCACATATCATTGTTGAGATTTTACTTGCAGCTTATTCTATGACTTTGTCTATAATTTCTCAAAACTAGTAGTTTTCTGTATGGAGTGCTATATATTATTTGCACTATAAAAATGAGTACCAAAACTTAACATTCTTTTTTTTGAAGTTTTTGGCCAGAGCTGGGTTTGAACCCATCACCGTGGGCATATGGCGCTGGCACCCTACTCCATTGAGCTAAGGCACCACCCTCTTTTTTTTTTTTTTTTTTTTTTTTTTAGAGACAGAGTCTCACTTTGTCAACTTGGTAGAGTGCTATGGTATGACAGCTCACAGCAACCTCCAGTGCTTGGGCTTAGGTGATTCTCTTGCCTCAGCCTCCTGAGCAGCTGGGACTACAGGCACCCGCCACATTGCCCGGCTATTTTTTTGTAGCATTTTGGCTGGGGCTGGGTTCGAACCCACCACCCTTGGTATATGGGGCCAGCGCTATGCTCACTAAGCCACAGGCACTGCCCTCTTAACATTCTTAATATACATTTATTACCTCACACTGTTTCTCCAGATCAAAAATCTGGGAGTAGCTGGCTGTTTCTAGCCCAAGGTCTCTTAGGAGGATGCAAAGCATGCTGTGGGCCTCCCTATAGGGGTGCTCACAACATGGCAGCTAGCTTCTTCCAGGATGAGTGATCTGTGTTTTAACAAGACCTCTAGGTGATTTTGATACATGTTAAGTTTTAAAAACATCAGATAAGAATTATTTTGAAAATATATGCCCGTTTACATATATGGCCAGGACAAGTGGCTCAAGCCTATAATCACATCATTCTTAGATGCTGAGGAAGAAGTATTCCTTGAGCTCAGGAGTTTGAGACTAGCCCAAGCAAGATCAAGACCCCTATCTCTATTAAAAATAGAAAAACTAGCTGGTCACAGTTGCTGGCACCTGAATCCCAGTTACTTGAGAGCTGAGGCAGGAGGATTGCTTGAATTCAGGAGTTTGAGATTGGTGTGAGCTAGGCTGATGCCTTGGCACTCTAGCTTAGGCTACAAGGTGAGACTCTGTCACAAAACAAAACAAAACAAAACAAAACAAAACAAAACAAAACAAAACAAAACAAAACAAAACAAAACAAAAAACAAACTTCTGATATAATGTTCTAGTAAGGACAATCATTCTTCCTTTGGTTATCCCCCTATTTCTGAAAGTATTTATATTCTTTAGTTGCACTGGGGCAGGATTAAAGAATGTTCTCTCCTGTGCCCAGTTTTGTTTTACCTATTGATTCTGCATAAATCCTTAAGAATGCAAGTTTTCAGGGGGCATACACCTGCTACAAATTCCTTTCATCATTTGTTCCAAAATGCTTCCTTTACGCAATAAGGGGAGGACGTTTCTCTTTGTGTGTGTGTGTGTGTGTGTGTGTGTGTGTGTGTGTGTGTATGTTTTATTTGGTACACAAACAAACCAAGGATAATTTACAAAAACACTCTTCTTTCCCCCTTTTACCATATCCCTTAACAATCAATACTTTCATTGCTTTATTAGGTACAACTTCTTTTCACAGAACACTTGGAGCTAAAAAGTTTTTAAAACTTACTTCTTAATGCCTTCCTTAATCTTTGTTCAATACCAATTTAAACCCAACTGTAGGTAGGCTGTGCCATAATTTAAGTGCTTCAGCAAGGACACTGATGTACCCAGATGTTAGAAGAATGCACACGTAGAGATGTTTAGGGATGCGATTTTATTCTCCTATATGTGGAGGCAAATTTTTAAATACAATTTTTCTATTTCAGGCTTTCATATCTATGATTATGTTTCAGGCACTGTTATTTCCAGAACATAAAGCTTTTAAGTTAAGACCATCCTTAATGCAATGTTCCTCCTAATATTAGATGAGCATGTTTCTAGCTGGAAGGTGATAAGGTGAGAAAAGGATAAACAAAAACCATCCTTACAGTAGTGTTTCACTTAATGACAAACGGCAGTGTTTCAACTTGAGGGATAAATGAAGCAGAACAGTAGCCAAGAGCTCACTACAACGAAATGTAGATGTGTGTAAGTGGGATACCTGGCAGAGTACCGGCCACTGTCACACTGAGAAAGTGTCATTATATTTTTATCTCCTTTGGAAGACAAGCTTTTTGCTGCCTAGGAAATCACTCGTATTGTTGACCACAGAAGAAAATACAAATAAAAGTATAAAAATTAAAATTCTTAATCAAATCATCCTTTTATTTTTGTCAAAGACATTTTGAGAATAGACAAGACAAAGATCAACAAGAACCATCAAGTTATTATTTTCTAAAACATTTTGCTTTTGAGCATTTTTAGTTTAAAACATCCCTCAAAAAACTTCCTTGTATTTTGGTCAAACACATCATAGTCATAAGCAGAAAAATTATTACATAAATTGTTGATCAGATTTTGTTGTCCACAGATAAGTTTAAAAATATAATAATGGTAGCATGCTGTGATGGCTCACCTCTGTGATTAGTCCTAGAACTCTGGAAGACCAAAGCTGTAGGATTGTTTAAGCTCAGAAGTTGGAGACCAGCCTGAGCAAAAGTGAGACACCATCTCTTTCTAACATTTATTTATTACTATGCTACCTACTTGTTAAGTGTTGTCATGTAATAAGTTGGAAAGAAAAAGTTAATATTCAATTGGAATACAAACAGTTCTGTACTTATGACACAATTTTTCAACTTTACTATGGTATGAAAATGATATGCTTTCAGTAGAGGCCCACGCAACCATTCTGTTTTTCACTTTCCATACAGTATTCAATAAATCTTATGAGATATCCAAACTTTATTATGAAATTGGCATTGGGTAGATAATTTTTTCCAACTGTAGGCTAATCCAATTGTTCTAGCATGTTTCAGCAGGCTAGACTAAGCTATGATCTTCTGTAGGTTAGGTGTATTACACGCATTTTAAATGCATAACATTTTTAACTTATAATGGGTTTATTGGGACATAATAATAGAGTTGTAAGTCAAGGAAGCATATGTATTTTATAATATTTCAGCCTCTGCTAATAATCAATCTTTTGCTAAAAAATTATATATAAATATGTATGTAGGTGTTTCTTATACACACCTATGTACATATTTATGACTTGACATAGTTATTTTTTTCCTTTCTCTGTGGTACATTTTATCATAGTATGATAAGCTGGTGAGGTCCTCTGTGGAACTATAGGTTTCATTCCTTCTGCAGCTAGAAGTGCTGCCGGGATCTCTCTCTCTCTCAACTCCCAGTTTTCTTTTGCAGTTGTCTTGGCTGAAGAGAATTTCCTTTCCCAGTCACAGCTCTTCCTTCTTTAGAAATTTGCTATAACCAATGACTGTTAAATATAGGAGCACAAAAGCTTACCTTCTCTCCCCAAATCTGGGGAATTCTGAAGGACAATTTGGGCTTCAGAGTTGCCTGTTAATGAAGATTGAATTGTAGCTCATCTTCTCCCTTGGAGCAATTCTGATTCCTTCCCTTTTCATCCCAGATGATCATTCCAGACATACTCCTAATAAACTTGCTGTGTACTATTTTCCTTCTCAGAGTCTGGACTCCAAGAAACCCTCACTGTAACACACTTCTTTAAAAAAAAAAAAAATCAGTTTAAAATACTTCAGTGATATTGTCATTTAACCTACCAATCTGAGGCCTTTATTTTTGTATTCAGGATGGGCTTAGCTAGGATAATAGAAGTATTGTGCCTCCATTTATGCAAAAATCAACTAAGAAAGGTACATGTTAAAGACTGAAACATACAAAAAAGGAAATCCTGTATTTTTAAATATAACGTATAATACATCAGCCATGGCAGTGCATTCCAGCTGGGGAAATAGTGAATTATCAGACTGAGCAGCTTTTCAAAAAAGGAATAAGTGTCCATGGAATTCATCTACTTTGGGAATAAAAATCTAATATCCTTGGGTTAAATTTTTATGCAATGCTTTGTTCCAAGGAGATTTAACATTTCATTTAGTCTCTTTCTTAAAAGATTGATCACCACAATAATAATGCAAATGAACATGAAATAGTAGCGTTTATTGAAAAGTTACTAGTCCCAATGCAATTTTCTTAATTATTGGATTATAAGAGCAATTGTCTAAGCTTTTCAGAGGAAATATGATACTTGTCTTCATTTTATACACTGGGAAGCTGAGGCGCAGAGACACTAAGAAGTAGGTTAAGAGTTGTCCAATTCAAAAGTGACAGTCCCCAGAGCAGGGTTATTTGATTCCAGAGCCTTAAAACAAACTACCATGTTCTGCATCTGCACCGGGTGATGCACTACCTGGCTGAAGACTGAGGAAAAGCCCATCATCCAGCAAAAAGACTGATTCTCCTGTTGCTATCATGAAGCTATTGGTTCATTTTCTAATGATTCAAAATATTGATAAAGAAAAAGGGTAGACTTCCCTTTGAAAATCAGAGTGATATCATCTTTGTGTTTTTTTTTTTTAACCAAGTCATGTCAGTTTTAATCTCTTTGTATTTTTTCATACCTTCTCCTCTTCCCTATCAATCTAAATATATTCATCTCAACTAAACACTTGCTCCAAGAAGTTATTCTAGATTATTATACTCTACAACGATTGATCAAAAATATCTTTAAACTCACTGTCATCAATCCAATCTCAAATTGAGATTCATTTTGAACACATTGCATTCCAGGCACTTTCACAAACATTACCTGTCCTCAACAGATGTTGAGTTCAAACTCATTCATAAATTAGTCATTCCCTTCAATTAATTAAAGTGAGGACATTGAAGAGGAGGGGACCATAACTTAAAGACAAATTTTTCATTGCTGAGTTTCAAACCTAAATGATTCTGGTGGGAAATATATTTTGAAAACAAGTCTCATGACTTCATTTTTGCCTATGCTTAACCCTAAATCTTATCAAAGGAGCCTAAGGGATGAAAAATATTACTGTATTCATTACCTACTGGCTCTGCACTTTTGTGCCAGGTCGGGGAAGATTTGCCCACATTCTATTTTTGATTAATCACATTCCACTAGCTATTTGCAAACGCAAACCCAACCACACATTATGGAACATGCTTTGCTTCCCTAAAGCATCACTGATGCTAACATTTCAGCAAATAATTGAATTGTATTTAATTATTCACTATAATGTCTTTTAGTAGAAATCAAGTTGTCTAGTTTTTATTAGGTTTATATAGAGCTCTTTGCTGTCTTGTTAGGGCTTAGGCTTTCTATAAAAAGAAATCAACATTGCAAGTGTTCTGAGAAAAGAAAAGATCTCTTTTTGAATATTATATTACAATAAAACTCAGTCAAATATGTACAGTTTTGCAGAAAACTGCCCTGAGAGCTTACTGAGGATACCTCCTTGCAATCTTATCTTCCTGTCATCCTAGTTTTTCTTTGTTTCGTTTTTGTTTGGTTTTTTAATCCAAATAAGGACATCATTTAACATTTGAATAACCTGAACTTCTTTTCTTGGTTGGTGGGAGCAATTCTATCAGTTTCCTTTCAAAAGATAAACCTTTTATAGCAATACTATTTCTTTTATTCATTTATTTTAAAAATTCTTTTTTTTAAGTTCTTCAAAGTATGACATTGATGCTTTGAAGGAGATTGCATTAAATCTGGAGATCATAGTACAGATACTATTTAGGTTACATTGTTACCTTAGAAAAGAAATTTAATAAAAGAAAAAATAATCTTTTTTATTTTTTATTCTCTAGTATGCTATATTTATATTCCTAAATACTCAAGTCTTTTCTTTCAATGGGCTGACAAATTCTTTGTCTTCCTGAGTGATAGCAAGTTTGAGGCTAGGGGGGAAAAGATGTCCTTTGTCATATGTCAGTAAGGTAAAAAAGAAAAAGTAATAGCTAAATTGAGAAACAAATAGGAAATCACAGTCAAACTTCTAGGGTGTTTCTCAAACAGACAGTAATTAACCAGAAAACTTAAGATGGATTCTATAGAGCAGGATTTTCAATGGTGGGAAGGGGGTCTGAGCTCCTGCTCTTCTCAGAAGTTTAATGGTGAACCTGATAAGTAGAAAGGAGGGCAAGCAGGTAGCAACACAGGTGGAGGAAGTGGCTAAGGATAGAGATCAGAACCAATTAGAATGCAGAAAAGAAATCACAATGTCAGATATTTGTATTTAGAGACTTTTCCCTGGCAGAGCATGCACAGTGAGGAGGTACCAGTGGCTTTCACTGTCCTGCAGCTCATTATAATTTAATTAGCATTATGGTTTCGATTCACAGTGGAATTTTCATGAAGGATTCTGGGAAGATTTATGTGTAAAAAGTAATTTATTATATAACCCCAACCTGTTATGTAACCTGTTTTGTAACTCCAAGACCCTAATCACCCAAAGGTGGGAAATAACAACCAGTCCCATCCCAGAGAGAGGCGGGACAAACTAGTGAACATATAAAAAACTGTGTGTACTCAGCCTCTGGGACTTTCTCCACTTGTGGAAAATGACCAGTCGGTCTCTTTGAGACATTCACTTTGAAGTAAATGCTGTGCGTGTGAGATTGCTTTGTTTTTTTATGATCACTTTGTCATTGGCTCTTCCTGGATCAGTACTGATTCCTGACACTGAAAACCGAGGACCAGGGAACACAGAGCCAGACCTAAAAATCCTGTTCTGACTGTGCCACCGTGCAGGACCATCTTCCTTGCTGATAGGTATTGTTTCTTATCATGTTTGTGCAGTATAATTGTTTAATCTGATTTTTAACATATATCAGTTAGAAAGTTGGACATGAAATTCTTTTCTGCAGACACTCTCAAAAACTAAAATTGGAAATTCCATCAGCGTATGGACAACCTTTAAGCAAGAGAATTATCTAGCGCTGAAGAACAGCGGCTTGCTTTTGGTGAGATAAGTCATCTCCAGTTATTCTGGATTTATCTTTAATATCTAACATTCTAAGTCTCTGGCACATTGACAAGTAAATTTTTGGTTGTATTTTTAAATACATTAGAACCGCCATTGCTGACCATTTCCCCACATTTACCACTGCCTTAACTTGACCTAATTTTCATAGATTAGGCTTGCACAACATGTACATATCGGTACAGCAGGTTTAGTTCCTTATGTTGATCACCTCTGTATGTTGACCAATGTGTTACAATCCCTCTGAAGTGATCAACTTACAGAACTTCTGTCTACTGTATCTATTCTACTATATCTATTCTATTATAGCTGTTTCTAATTATTTAGAATGTATTCATAAAATAGAATGTATTCATAAAATGTATTCTGTATAATATAATTTCATGTAAGAAAATATGATGATACAGTTAATTTGAAAATTTTATAATTTCTGTCATGGAATTTGTGATTTCAGGATTATAAATGTTCCATATTAGCATCAGAAGAAGGATAATTACCTATTTGTTTCTTTGGGGGAATATAATACATCTATTAGACCACACTTGGTTTTTTTTTGTTTGTTTGTTTTAATATTTTGAATAATTTTTATAATTTCAGAATAATAGTGGCTAAACATATTTTGCTTACATACTTTCTTTGGGTGCAGATTCAGTCAAAATTTTAAGTGTTCCCTTCACCCAAATAGTGTGCACTGTATCCAACAGGTGTGAATTTGCCCATTCCATCCTTCCCCTTCCCCAGCTTGATTTTCATTGATACATACATGCATCATTTAAGTACTTAAATCCATACATGCATTTAAGTACTAATCAATTAATTCCAATTTCTTCTTATGTATATGTTTATGTTTCTTGTGATGCTTCATTTAGAAGAATGGTTTCCAGTTCCATCCAGGTTGTCACAAAAGATACTAGATCACCATTTTATTTTTAGAATCAATAGTACTTCATGGTAAGTGTATACCACATTTTATTAATCTATTCATGTACACATCTTGATGGATGCTTGGGTTGTTTCCAGAATCTTTTGTGATTGAAAACTGAGGAAACCTGGTAGGGCAAGGTGAAGCATGCCACAGTTAACTGGCATTGCTTAAAACAAATCTAATAATGAGGAAAGGATCCCTGTTTCCTAGACAAACAAGAAATGTATGTGTGGGTCTGGTCATGATAGTGAAGTACAGCTGATAAGTGCAATAATCCTAGATGCTTTTTATAGACATTGCAAAACAATTTTACTCCAGTGGAATAATTGAGTTGTAATTATTACTGGCTTGTTTTGCATGTATTTAATCAATTAATCTCTCCAAACTCCTTTATTTAAAACAACTCAATTTCAAAAGGTTGAAAATCCTAGTGAAATAAAATGTGTCGAACGGTCTATGAAACCAGTGTACGGTGCCCCATGATCAC
>CAUYPK010167019.1:0-19823 GCA_963574355.1 Loris lydekkerianus
CTCCCCAAGGGCACATATTCTATTTCTTTTTTATTATTAAATCATAGCTGTGTACATTGATATGATCATGGGGCATCATACACTAGCTTCATAAACCGTTTGACACATTTTCATCACACTGGTTAACATAGCCTTCCTGGCGTTTTTTTTAGTTATTGTGCTAAGACATTTACATTCTACATTTACTAAGTTTCACATATATCCTTGTAAGATGCAACGCAGGTGTGATCCCATGTGTCCCCCTCCCTCTACCCCCCTCCCCCTGCCTCCCCTCCCTTTCCCCCTTCCCTCTATTCTTAGGTTGTAACTAGGTTATAGCTTTCATGTGAAAGCCCTCATATTCTATTTTTGTAGGGGAAAAAATTAATTTTTTCACTTTAGTGATTTTATTCAAAAATCAGTAAATGCTGAAAAACATTACAAAGACTATCTAAGATTTTTAAAAATATATGAAGAAATGGAAGTTACTTTTTCTGCTTTCATCAACTCTAGATGCCCTAAGTAAGCTTCTTGTTAAAAAGAAATTATTGGTTCAGTGCCTGTAGCTCAGCAGTTAGGGTGCCAGCCACATATACCAGGGCTGGCGGGTTTGAACCTGGGCTGGGCCTACTAAACAACAATGACAACTACAAAAAAATAAAAAAAATAGCTGGGCGTTGTGATGGGTGCCTGTAGTCCCAGCTACTTCGGAGGATGAGGTAAGAGAATTGCTTAAGCCCAAGACTTTGAGATTGTTGTGAGTTGTGATGCCACAGTGCTCTACTGAGGATGACATAGTGAGACTGTCTCAAAAAAAAAAAAAAAAAAAAAAAAAAAATTAGGGCGGTGCCTGTGGCTCAAGGAGTAGGGTGCTGGCCTCATATACCGGGGGTGGCGGGTTCAAGCCTGGCCCCAGCCAAAAACTGCAACAACAACAAAAAATTATTGGAGGCCAAGGCAAGGGCAGGGAGGCATTGCTTGAGCTCAGGAGTTCAAGACCAGCCTGAGGAAGATCAAGATTCCCATCTCTACTAAAATAGAAAAACTAGCCCAGCATAGTGGTATACACCTATAGTCTCAGCTATTGAAGAGTCAAGAGGATTATTCAAGCCCAAGATTGAGGTTGGTATGAACTATCATGCCACAGCATTTTACTGAATGCAACAAAGTGAGACTCTGTTTCAAAAACAAAAACAAAAACAAAAAAACACAAGGAATTATTCAAGTAAGAAGAAAACATGTCGGCCGATCAATCACTTCAGTATTATACTAGGGCATTCTAACTGGCCTAACCAAGTGATCCTTAATACTCTAGGGTAAGGTTGGCAAACTTTTTCTTAAAGGAACGGATTTTTCCAACTTTACAAGTCAGTGGTCAGTCTCTGTTGCAACTACTCAATTCTGGTGTGAAAACAGGGGTGTCACTGTGTCCCAATAAAACTTTATGTACAGAAACAGGCAGCAAGCCAGATTTGACCACAGGCTGTACTTTGCTGATCCCTTACATTGAGGAATGTACTACATTTTTGACTTCCCATTTACTATAATATTAAGGTCCAGAGTCTATGAATTTGAAAATTACTTTTAGGATGGAACCTGTTGCTCAAGTGGCTAAGGTGCCAGCCAAAAACACCAGAGCTCGTGGGTTTGAATCTGGCCCTGGCCAGCCAAACAATGACAACTACAACCAAAATATTGCCGGCATTGTTGTGGGCGTCAATAGTCCCGGTTACTCGGGAGGCTAAGGCAAGAGAATTGCTTAAGCCCAGGATTTGGAGATTGCTGTGAGCTGTGACGCCACAGCACTCTACCCAGGGAGATAGCTTGAGGCTCTGTCTCAAATAAAGTTAAAAAAAAAAGAAAATTACTTTTATAAGATTAAAAAATTTTAAGTGAGGCTGGGCCCAGTGGCTCACGCCTGTTATCCTAGCACTCTGGGAAGCCCAGGAGGGTGGATTGCTTGAGCTCATGAGTTGGAGACCAGCCTGAGCAAAATCAAAACCCCTGTCTCTACTAAAAATAGAAAAACTGAGGCAAGAGGATCGCTTGAGCCTGAGTTAGAGGTTGCTATGAGCTACAATGGATACCATAGCACTCTACCCACAATGGCGGCTTGACACCCTGTCACAAAAAAAAAAAAAAAAAAAAAAAAAAAGTCATAAGTATGACTCAGTGCCTGTAGTTTAGCAGCTAGGGCGTCAGCCACATACACCGGAGCTAGTGGGTTCAAATCCAGCCCAGGCCTGCCAAACAACAGTGATAACTACAACCAAAAAATAGCTGGGTGTTTTGGCGGGCACCTGTAGTCCCAGCTACTTGGGAGGCTGAAGCAAGAAAATCGCTTAAGCCCAAGAGTTTGAGGTTGCTGTGAGCTGTGCACTCTACTCAGGCTTGACACTCTGTATCAAAAAAATAAATAGGTTCAGCGCCTGTGGCTCAGGTGGCTAAGGCGCCAGCCACATACATCTGAGCTGGTGGGTTCAAATCCAACCTGGCCCACTGCTGCAATGATGGCTGCAACCAGAGGGGTGCGGGGAAAAAATAGCCAGTCATTGGGGTAGGTGCCTGTAGTCCCAGCTACTTGGGAGGCAGAGGCAGGAGAGTTGCTTGAGCCCAGGCATTGGAGGTTGCTATGAGCTGTGATGCCACAGCACTACCCAGGGTGATAGCTTGAGGCTCTGTCTCAAAAAATAAATAAATAAATAAATAAAAGTTAGAAGTGATTTTTTGTTCAGTAGAGATGCAAAAATTTTGATCCAATAGAAAAACTAATCTTGGGGCAGCACCTGTGGCTCAAAGGAGTAGAGTGCCGACCCCATATACTGGAGGTGGTGGCTTCAAACCCATGTACTTAGCCCCATGAAAAAATGCAAAAAAACAACAAAAAAACCCTAATCTCAGCATTATTTCTTTTCTTTTCTTTCTTTTCTTTTTTTTTTTTCTGTAGAGACAATCTCACTGTACCGCCCTCTGGTAGAGTGCCATGGTGTCACGCGGCTCACAGCAACCTCTAACTCCTGGGCTTAAGAGATTCTCTTGCCTCAGCCTCCTGAGCAGCTGGGACTACAGGCACCCGCCACAATGCCCAGCTATTTTTTTGTTGCAGTTTGGCCGGGGCTGGGTTTGAACCCGCCACCCTCAGTATATGGGGCCAGCGCCCTACTCACTGAGCCACAGGCACCACCTTAATCTCAGCATTATTATATTGTCCAGAGGACATCAATCATTATGCTAATCATAAATTAGCAAATTTATTTCAGCATAAGTCTCTATTCCTCAAATACATTTTAGACCAATGTGTCTATCCTGCTTAGACTCTTCCAACTTTGTGCATAAATTCAGGAGAAGTAAATGAGGAGGTAGGAAGGGGATTAGGGTACTGAATGTAAACTGAAGAATTGGGATGGTAACAGGAAAAAAAAAAAAAAAACTCTAAAATAATTTAAAGGGGTTTATTTCTAAGCCAAATATGTATGACTGATGGCCCCAAACACATGGCCTCAAGAGGTCCTGAGAAAATTTGCCTCAAGCTGCGAGGTTGCAGTTTGGTTTCACACATGTACGTTTACAAAGACAGGAATTACATGTAAAATTATAAATCAGTATGTGGAAGGTATACATTGGTTTGGCCCAAAAAGGTGGGACTCCAAGTGAGACTTACAGGTTATAGGTGGGCTTACAGATTCTTTTGATTCATAGTTGGTTAAAAAAATTAAGCTTTGTCTAAAGGCTTTGAATTATTTTTATTTTTTGAGACCAAGTCTTACTTTCTTGCCCATGGTAGAGTGCCATGGCGTTATAGCTCACAGCAACCTCAAACTCCTGGGCTCAAGCACCTCAAACTCTAGGGCTCAAGCAATCCTCTTGCCCCAGCTTCCCAAGTAGGTGGGACTACAGGCCCTGCCACAATGCCCGGCTATTTTTTAAGAGATGGTGTCTCACTGTTGTTCAGGCTGGTCTTGAACTCATGAGCTCAAGTCATCCATCTGCCTGGGCCTCCCAGACTGCTAGGATTACAGGTGTGAGCTGCCACCCCTAGATAAAGGATTAGAATGTTTAAGTGAAGATAAGGGGACTATTAATCAGAGACAAGCCACTGGACATCTGTTAAGTAAATTGGTGGCCTGCAGATGTGATTTAAGCTGTGTCTTACATGGCTTTAGGTACTGTTAATGATTCAGTATCTTACTGTTACAAAGATTAACTCCAAAAAGGAGGGAGTATAATGAAGCACATCTGACCTACGTTCTCATGGCCAGCAACTCAACTTTAAAAATTTTCCAGGATTCAGGGTGGTGTCTGTGGCTCAGTGAGTAGGGCGCTGGCCCCAAATACTGAAAGTGGCAGGTTCAAACTCAGCCCATAGCAAACGGCAACAAAAGAAAATAGCCGGGCATTGTGGCACTTGTTGTCCCAGCTACTTGGGAGGCTAAGGCAAGAGAATCACCTAAGCCCAGGAATTGGAGGTTGCTGTGAGCTGTGTGATGCCATGGCACTCTACTGATAAAGTGAGATTGTCTCTAAAAAAAAAAACCTCTTTCCCAAAAATTTTCCAGGATTCCCTTGGCCAAGAAGTGATCTGTTCAGTCAGCAGGGGGCTTAATATTTTATTTTGCCCTTGAGCTCAGGAGTTTAAGACCAGCCTGAGCAAAGTGAGACCCAATCTCTAATAAAAATAGAAAAATCAGCTGGGTGTGGTGGCAGGTACCTGTAGTCCCAGCTGGAGCAGGAGCATTGAGGAGTCTGAGGTTGCAGTGAACTAGGCTGAGGCCATGGTACTTTACATGGGACAACAGACTGACACTCTATCTCCAAATAAATAAATAATAACATTTTATTTTAGTTCATAAGGCTTTCCTCAGGACTTCAAGCAATGGGAGATCTAGCTATATCTGTATGTACATATGCATATACAGATGCATTTAAATTATTTCACATAATTCAAAATGTTTTCTCTGAAAGAATGATCTAAAATTGGCTCATGGGCTCAGCGCCTGTAGCTCAAGTGGCTAGGGTGCCAGCCACATACACCGGAGCTGGCAGGTTCAAATCCAGCCTGGCCTGCCAAAACAACAAAATAGCCAGGCGCCTAGTTTGGTGGGCACCTATAGTCCCAGCTACTTGGGAGGCTGAGGCAAGAGAATCGCTTAAACCCAAGAGTTTGAGGTTGCTGTGAGCTGTGACAGCACAGCACTCTACCCAGAGTGACAGCTTGAGACTTTGTCTCAAAAAATAAAAATAAAATAAAATAAAATAAAATCAGCTCATGTTTGGGGAATTTCCTTATTGGTTGGCAGCTCTTAGCTCAAACCTGGCAAGCAGAGTAGTCTATTTCAGCTGCTAATCACTTCCTTGGCTGAATGTCTATATCTTGTGGTCCTGGGCCTGTCAGCGAGACAGAAATTTGAACCTGGACTGGATAGCTACTGGTATCTTACCTTGGGTGAATGACTCTCCTGTCTGGGTCTCAGAGTTCTCTTATGAATCACACCTACCTTACAGGTGTTTTGAGGATGGTATCAGACACCAAGTGTAATGCATTGTGTTCTATGCCCACCACATCATATGGTGGTTACTGAGCACATGATCTGATACATAGGCCCTGTGCATTCCAGGCATTGTACATATACCAGTGAGCTAAGCAGATAAGCTTTCTGTCTATGGCGAACATACAGTCTTGTGGGATAGACAAATAAACTCTATGAAAAGTTGTGTAATTACTGAGCTTGGTGAAGAAATAGAGACCCAGGTAAGACTTGTGAAAATAATTTACATTAGAGCTGTTGGAACTTTATTCTGAGCCTTGGAGAAAATGTGATTATGGGCAGTCAGAACATCTACTTAAGGCCCGGCCTGGTGGCTCACACCCGTAATCCTAACACTCTGGGAGGATTGCTTGAGTTTAGGAGTTTGAGACTAGCCTGAGCAAGAGCAAGATCCTATCTCTAAAAAAATACCTAGGTGTTGTGGCAGGTGCCTATAGACTCACCTACTTGGGAGGCTGGGGCAAGAGAATCTCTTGAACCCAAGAGTTTGAGGTTTCTGTGAGCTATGACACCAAAGCATTCTACCAAGGGCGACAAAGTGAGACTGTCAAAAAAAAAAAAAAAAGAACATCTACCTAGACACCCCTGCAGCCCCCCACTTATACACACTCCAGCTCCAGGGCTGCTTCTTTTCATTCTTGCTCTGGTGACAATTCAAGCAGAAGCATCTTGCCACTGTTTGGTCTCCTTTTTTGAGATAGTCTCACTTTATCACCCTTGGTAGAGTGCTGTGGCGTCACAGCTCACAGCAACCTTCAGCTCTTGGACTTAGGCGATTCTCTTGTCTCAGCCTCCCGAGTAGCTGGGATTACAGGCGACTGCCACAATACCTGGCTATTTTTTTGTTGCAGTTTGGCCAGGGCCAGGGTCAAACCCACCATCCTTGGTATATGGGACCAGTACCCTACTCACTGAGATACAGGTGCTGTCCGTTTGGTCTCCTTCTACCCAATGGACACAGACACTTGGGCATCCTATAAATCAGGTTCTTGGTTCACCTGAATCAGAACTAGGGATAACTCTCTTTCTGGCCAGTTCTGCTGTTGACACCTACCTGGGAGTAGAATTTTGTCAGCAGGTTATGCAGCCTGAGCCAGGGGACATGCAAGGCAGAATATGGCCCAGACGCATGCCTGCCCAGGTCCCTGTACAAGGCAGGGTTCTTACCTCCAGACTCTTTTTTTTGAGCTCCTCCCTCTCCATCCCTCCTTCCTGCCTCTCCTCCTTGGTGCAAACTTCTGGACAGAGATGCAAGTCTGTCCTGGGCTTCCAGCCCCCTTGGATGAACAAATCTCCAGATTTGCTCCTTTCCAGCAGCCTCCCTGGGCCCACTAGCCCTGGTCCTTGGGCTTTCAGTCCTCAGTCCAGTCTAGGGACAGCCAGGACTAATCTCTATGCTCAGCTTCTCCCAGCCCTGACATGGACCATGCCCTTCAGTGTCACTCTCCTCAGATCCCAGATGCAGTGCCTATGAGATGCACTGTGGAAGTGATGCAGACACCCAAATACTTATTCTCAAGTGGTTATTGCTTCCTAATTAAACAAGACCAGCCTGGACCTCTTCTAGAAAGCTCACATCATTCAGCCTAAAAATATTCCCAAACTCCATATGCTGCTCTAGGTTTAATTGTTCACAAATTCTTCACAGATTTCTCCCTAAATTATTCTCTATTCTTTACCTTACTCCAACCCCCAGCATCTTAGTCTGAGTTTGAAATAGTAAGGTATGGTTTAGGCTGATGTTTTCAGCCCTTTGGCCTTCTACCCTTTCCTCCTTCCTTCCTCCTGTCTTTGCATTTATTTAATTCTGGGCTGCATCTCAGTGCCTAAAACAATGACTGGAATTCAGTAAACATTCATTGACTAAATGAATAGATGAATGCCTACTTCCCAATTAGGTTGTTTATATTTTCTTATTAATTGATGGAAGCTATATGACTAACAGGTCTGTATCAGTCAGGGCCAAGTCAGGAGATAGAAACCACCTAGTAATTAAAACAGAGAAAATTAAATACAAGGAATTATTAACTAATAAAAGATTACTAAGTACCAAAAGCAACCCAAGAGGACTGTAAGGCAGGGGATGACAGATTTTTATTCTGTAAAGGGCCAAATAGTATTTCAGGCTTTGAGGGCAATAGGTACAATCAAGGATATTACGTAGGAACTTACATAACACAGAAATCTTGTGGCCACATGTCTGTATGTGTACAGGTAAATGTTACCTATACAATTTCTTGTACCTTGTATCTGTTCTTGTGTTTTGTAATTCAAAATAAAATAATGAGTCTATATTTTGGCACATGGTTCTATTAACAAGAAGAATGGGATTCTTTTTTTTTTGAGACAGAGCCTCAAGCTGTCACCCTGGGTAGAGGGCCATAACATCACCACTCACAGCAACCTCCAACTCCTGGGCTTAAGTGATTCTCTTGTCTCAGCCTCCCAAGTAAATGGGATCACAGGTGCCCGCCACAATGCCCAGCTATTTTTTGGTTGCAGCTGTCATTGTCGTTTGGCAGACCCAGGCTGGATTAAAACCCGCCAATTTGGGTGTTATGTGGCTGGCGCCCTAGCAGTTTGAACCACAGGTGCTGAACCAGAATGGGATCCATATTGTTGAGATAACATTTTTCTTAGTTGGAGTTCAAATATAAAAACCATTCTTAGCTCGAGGACAGTGCAGAAGATGGCAGGCTAGATTTGACCTGCAGGTATAGTTTTCGCGCTCTAAGCCCTACCTATGGGGCTGAGGAAGGGTGAAACAGGAAGGAACTGAGATTCAGACTTCTGCAGAGAACCAGACCACACAGCCCATCAGTCACAAAGACATTTTGTTGGCAGGGATGGGCTACAGCTATACCCCTCTCCGCCCTCAAACACACACAGACTTGTGGCCACAAAAAAGGACAAATTTGGGGAAAGGAAAGTCACTTCTTTCTGGGGTCACCTCATAACGACCCTCCAGCGCTCTCTACTGGCAGAGACTTACCTCAGGTCACTGGAAACCACCCTGACTAGACTGTGTCCACAAAGCTGAGCAAAGTAGTTGCTTGCAGCTCAGAGACAATGATAATTTGCTAAGCACAGGGACATAAATACAGTGATGCAAATGATTTCCTTCTCAATCTGTTTATTTCCTGTAAAAGTATTTTATTTCTTGAAAGTCTTACATGATACAAAACTCAAAATAGAAAAAAAAAATACACTTTGAAAATGAGTACATACTGTAAATGTTACCAGTACAATTTCTTGTACCTTGTGTCTGTTCTTGTGTTTTGTAATTTATATTACATAAAATTTCTTTTACCATAATGTTAAAAAAAATGCTAAAATTCCTTTATAATACAAAAAATAAGTACCTAAATATAAACAAAACATTTTTTTTTTTTTTTTTTTTTTGAGACAGAGTCTCACTATGTTGCCCTTGGTAGAGTGCTGTGGCATCACAGCTCACAGCAACCTCCAGCTCCTGGGCTTAAGCGAATCTCTTGCCTCGGCCTTCCAAGTAGCTGGGATTACAGGCATCTGCCACAATGCCTGGCTATCTTTTGTTGCTGTTGTCATAGTTGCTGTAGCTGGCCTAGGTTGGATTTGAACCTGGCCAGCTCAGTGTATGTGGCCAGCGCCATAACCACTGTGCTATGGGTGTGGAACCTGGCCAGCCTCCATGTATGTGGCTGGCACCATAACCACTGTGTTATGGGCGTGGAGCCTAAAAATTTACATTAAAAATTAAAACAAAAGATTTTCTCCCTGGAAGTTTGAGCCAAGAACATGGGTGGGTATTATACATAGGAATGCATGATACATGGCCATATATGGTACCTGAGTTATGTTCCCCACCCACTCAGTTCTTTGCCCCTAGAACCTACATTTATTGGTATATTTTGTATCTTTCTAGAGCCTTGATATGGATACATATAATGCTTTGTTTTAAACATTTGTTTTAAAAATCTTACAAAATCTGCTTAACACAAATTTTAAATATTTCAGCAATCACATCTTTTTTTTTTTAATTTTAAGTTTCTACACACATCTTTTTTAAAATTTTAAATTCCTTTCTTTCTTTCTTTTTTTTTTTGGCCTTGGCTCTGCTTTATGGATCTCAGAGCACTCTTTGAAGAAAAACAAACCACACGTACACAATAAGAACTGGAACTGGATCCAGGCTGGTGGCACCTGACTCCAGAAGAATCCCTCAACCAAGATACATTTATATAAAATGCAGAGGAAAAAAATGAGGCAATGTGGTTCTGAGTCGAGGGTCAGCCTATTGGCAGCAGTCAGCGAAGGCATGGACAGGTCGTGTTTCTTTCTCGTAAGTGCAAGTGCAATCTACACTACTGTGGGTGAGCATCAGGATAAGTTTTCCATCACTTAGCTCCTGCACACGTGTCGTCTCTTGCCTCTTATGCAGGTGGACAAGTTTGCCTCCATCTAGTGTCACAGTGGACTTGACCTTCCTGTCATCTGCTGTTGTCTCATCAACCTCTACCCCAAGCTTAAAGCTGATCTCTGTGTTCTTGAAGGTGCTATGTCTGTAGGATGATAGTGTCCCCATTCTTTTGGATGACTGTGGTAGGCTTGGTCATGTTGGCCACCTGCCTCATAGCAAAACTTACCCAAATTGACTTCACGTACTCATTGAAATTCTTGTTATCCACTAGCTTCCAGGTTCCCAGGAAGGCCTCCACCATGGTGCTGTTGGGCTAGGTTGAGAAAGCAGCTACGAGAGGGCAGGCATGCAAGGACTCCAGACTAGCCTACATCTTAAATTTCTATAATCACATCTATTAATTTTCCTTCTCCAATAGCCCCTTGGCTAATGTGTTTTACTTAGGAAAGGCATCCATACTCCAAGACTGAATATGATTTTCTTCTAATACTTTTATACTTAATACTTTTTTACATGTACATCTTTAAACCATCTGGGTTTTTATAGTTGAATTGAGTATGAAATTTTATTTTCTTCAAAGTGGGTGGTCATTTAATTGCTTCAATGTTATTTAATCCATCCTTTTCAGCAGATGCAAATTACTTAATATTGGGGCCCCAAGCTCCCAGCCATCAGTAACAACTGCCAAGGATGGCTTCATCCCACAAGTCCCTCTCCTCCAGGCCTTCGTTGCCAGGCCCCTTCTTCTCTCTACGAGACCTTCTTGCCTCTTTGGCCACATCTTCATCGCGGTAGCTCTTCTTTCTGTGTTTGGTCCTCTCTGCATTGAATGGCTCCACCTCTACCTTTCTCTTGCTGAGGCCCCTGTTCTCTTTGTGGGAATCTCCTTTGTCCTGGTGGTTCTTCTTGGGTTCTAAGTGCTCCACCCTGGCTGCTTTCCCTCCTCTGTCCTCCCTGTACCATGTCATCTGGCCTCTGTCTTGCTGGCCCCCCTGATGGACACTGATGCGGTACTTCCAGGAGAGGTGATGGGTTTCTTCCCTGCTTTGAGCCCTGAGGGGGCCTGCATTCACTCCTTGCACAGGTGGGCTTGGAAGCCACTGGCATATGAAGGAATGGTCATGTATTTTCTGACAGTGGTTTAGAGATTCTACTCTTTGTCTGGTGGGATGAATTTCAGGCAAGGGAGGCACCTGGCTTTTCACTGTTTTTAGCCTTTTGTAGAAAGAAGGAACATTAGGGAGCCTTGTGAAGGAGAGTCCCTGCTCTAGCATTGGAAGTCTGGGGTCAGTGTGGTCCGTTTCTGGGTATGCAAAGTCTTCTGTCACCTTTGTAAAACAAAGCTTTGGTTGTAATCCTCTGGCTTTCTGTTTTCTGATATAATCCTCAAGTTCATGTTGAAAAGAATCATAAGACTCAGAATTTTCCATTATATTCACCATGAATGAATCTTCACTAGAAAAAATGAAGGGAAAATTTCTGTTAAATATATTATTATTTTGCTATAAATGAGTGTATTTGTTTTAAAAACAACAGACTTGGCTCGGTGCCCATAGCTCAGTGAGTAGGGTGCTGGCCACATACATCAAAGCTGGTAGGTTTGAGCCTGGCTCGGGCCTGCCAACAACAATGACAACTGCAACCAAAAAATAGCTGGGCATTGTGGTGGGCGCCTATAGTCCCAGCTACTTGAGAAGCTGAGGCAAGAGAATCGCTTAAGCCCAAGAGTTGGTGGTTGCTGTTGAGGGTGACAAAGTGAGACTCTGTCTCAAAAAAAAAAAAAAAAAAAATCAAAACATTAGACTCAAATTTCTAGGGTAGATTATATTATATCATATAATGTAAATACTATGTAATCATTGATGTTGATAATATATTTTGGTCATAGACCTGGAAACATGAATTATAATGGACTAAGAAAATGAGTCTTGGGTGGTGCCTGTGGCTTTAGGAGTAGGGTGCTGGGCCCATATACCGGAGGTGGTGGGTTCAAACCTAGCCCTGGCCAAAAACTGCACACACACACACACACACCCCCGCCAAAAAAAAAAGGAAAGAAAAAGAAAATGAGTCTTAGGGCACCTGTGCTCAGTGGTTAGGGTGCTGGCCACACGCTCTGGGGCTGGTGAGTTTGAACCTGGCCCAGGCCCGCTAAACAACAACAAAATAGCTGGGCATTGTGGTGGGCTCCTTCAGTCCTAGCTACTAGGGAGGCTGAGGCAAGAGAATAGCTTGAGCCCAAGAGTTTGAGATTGCTGTGAGGTATGACATCATAGCACTCTACAGAGGGTGACAATGTGAGACTATATCTCAAAAAAAAAAAAAAAAAAAAGAAAGAAAGAAAGAAAGAAAAATGAGTCATAGGCCTGTAATCCTAGACTATAGGATTTGTTGACTATAGTATACCTTTGTGGTCCAAGGCTCTGCCCACTGCATGACACATTTTCACTGAGCACATCTGTGTAAATTTGAGAACCTATAAATATTTAATAAATGTTATATTATTCCAATATTAAAGGTGGGTGGATTGCTTAAGATCAGGATTTTGAGACCACTCTTGAGTAAGAGTGAGACCTTATCTCTACTAAAATTAGAAAAACTAGCTGGGGGCTCAGCACCTATAGTTCAGCAGCTAGGGCGCCAGCCACATACACTGGAGCTGGTGGGTTCAAACCCAGCTTGGGCCTGCCAAACAACAATGACAACTACAACCAAAAAAATAGCCAGGAGGTAGTGCCGGTAGCTCAGTGGGTAGGGTGTCGGTCACATACACCCAGGCTGCTAGGTTCGAACTCAGCTGGGCCTGTTAAACAATGACAACTGCAACAAAAAAAATAGCTGGATATTGTGGCCAGTGTCTGTTATCCCAGCTACTTGGGAGGCTGAGGCAAGAGAACTGCTTAAGGCTCGGCACCTATGGCTCAAGCAGCTAAGGCGCCAGCCACATACACCTGAGCTGGCGGGTTTGAATCCAGCCCGGGCCCGCCAAACAACAATGACGGCTGCAACCAAAAAATAGCCGGGTGTTGTGGTGGGCACCTGTAGTCCCAGCTACTTGGGAGGCAGAGGCAGGAGAATTGCTTGAGCCCAGGAGTTGGAGGTTGCCGTGACCTATGATGCCATAGCACTCTACCCAGGGTGACAACTTGAGGCTCTGTCTCAAAAACAAAAAAGAAAAAAAAAAGAAAAAAAAAAGAATTGCATAAGCCCAATAGTTGGAGGTTGCTGTGAGCTGTGATGCCACAGCACTCTACCGAGGGAGACATAATGAAATTCTGTCTCAAAAAAAAAAAAAAAAGCAGATGCCTGTAGTCCCAGCTACTTGGGAGGCTGAGGCAAGAGAATTGCCTAAGACCAGGAGTTGGAGATTAAAAAAACAACAACAACAACAAGACAAGAAACCCCAGAAAAACTGAAAAACTAGCTGGGCATAGTAGTACACGTCTATAGTCCCAGCTACTCGGGAAGTTGAGGCAAAAAGATTGCTCAAGACCAAGAGTCTGAGATTGCTCTGAGCTATGATGATGCCATGGCACTCTACCTGGGGTGACAGAGTGAGACTCTGTCTCAAAAAAAAAAAAGTCTTAAAATTGTGTAAATTTGAGGACCTATAAGTATTTAATATATGTAACAGATATAAATATGTATAAAATTTATCATTCGTTACCCCAGGTTTGAGAGTTATAGATAATTTTAGTCTTTCTTACTTGTTTTGAATTTTTGTCATAAATGCTATTACTTGTATAATAAAAATAAGAAAATAAGTTATTTCAAGAAAACAAAGAAACTGTAAAGTAATGAAACTAAAATCATTAATAAACTCTGCAGAAGGGCAGTGCCTGTGGCTCAACGGAGTAGGGCCAGCCCCAAATGGTGGAGGTGGCGGGTTCAAACCCAGCCCCAGACAAAAACTGCAAAAATAAAATAAAATAAAATAAACTCTGCAGAAATGGAAATGGCTAGCCCTGTGCTATATGCCAAGAAAGAAATAGATCATTAAACATATTCTCAGGTCACTCACACTATCCATTTTAAATCTAATAGCTGGGATGAAAGTACAGAGGAAGACATTTATTGTGTTAAACAGAAACTATTATTCCCTTTTTTGTGGAAACTAAGTCACAAAGAATTCAAGTAACTTACTTAAGTCAGAGCTAAAAAGTGGTGGCAGGATTTGAAGCTGGAGAGATAGGGTCCACAGCCTGCTCACTCAGTCCTACTCTGTAGGTGGGAATGCTCTGAGGTTTGTACCAACATTTTACAGGTGTTGTGAGGACTGAGAACGTGATTACAACTGAAGGGCTGAGGATGACACTGAGTGCACAGCAGGTGTTCAGTGAAGGGTAGCCAGTAATATTTTCATTAGGATGCAAGAATGAGGTTCAGCACTATTAAATGTGTTATAGTAGTCTATTCTACAAACTCACCTTCATTTAACTTTATTATTTTAATTTGTCTTTCCATTTAGTCAATGTAAATATGTGTTTGTGCTAAAATAAAAAAAACCTATTGCAATAGCAATATATACTGTAAAACCAAATTCTCCAATTCCACCCTCCAGAGATAATTATGGAGTTGGTATCCAAACTTGTATCTAAATTATCATTCATTAATTGTAAGGTCAGAATGTACTTTCTGGTTTCCAATTTAGCTTTTTCCATCCCAAACAATGTATTTAGGTCCACTTCCTATCTCAAAGCACAGTGCATCTACCTCATTTCTTTCTTTCTTTTTTTTTTTGACAGAGTCTCACTATGTCTCCCTCGGTACAGTGCTGTGGCGTCACAGCTCATAGCAACCTCCAACTCCTGGGCTTAAGCAATTCTCTTGCCTCAGCCTCCCAAGTAGCTGAGACTATAGGCACCCACCACAACACCCAGCTATTTTTTGTTGCAGTTGTCATTGCCTGGGCCGGGTTCACATACACTTGGTGTATGTGACTGGCGCTGTAACCACTGTGCTACGGGTGCTAAGCCCATCTACCTCATTTCTAAGAGGGCTGCTTGTGTACATCCATGGGCCATGATCCACCCCCAACCCCAATTTAGGTCACTCCTAGCTTTTAGCTCTGGCCGGGCCAGCAGCAATGTTTCGCGCATCTGTAGGCAACATGCCCTGGGCCTGTGGCTAGGTCTCAGCTTCCAGATGCTGTCTCAGTGCCTTTGGGCAGGTCACAGCTCTGGGAAAACAGGGATTTGGAGCCAGGTTGCTCACTTACTCATGTGTTGACCAGCATAATTATCTCATTTCCTCAGGTGTCACTGTCCTCGTGTATAGTATACCTTGTGGTTCAAGGCTCTGCCCACTGCATGACACATTTTCTTTTTTTTTTTGAGACAAGAGTCTCAAACTGTCATCCTGGGTAGAGTGCTATGGTGTCACAGCTCACGGCAACCTCAAACTCCCAGGCCTAAGCCATTCTCTTGCCTCAGCCTCCCAGTAGCTGGGACTACAGGCGCCCACCACAATGACCGGCTAAGAATGATACATTTTCACTGAGGATGTCCTGAGCCAGGTGCCGGGCTTGGTATTGGGCACATATGTGAACTTGACATACATGTGCTCTGCTCTGGGGAAGTATAGCCTTATGTGGTGGACAGACAGCAAACAAAGTCCCATCCCAAATATGCAAAGCAGTCACAACAAGTGTTAGGGAGAGAAAGGGGAGGCCCAGGCTGTTTTACTGGGAAGAAGATGAGAGGGGACCTGAGGAAAAGTGATTGTTTCTGCTTTTTTCTTTCTCCACCACTGGCCATGCTTAAACAGGGCTCAGATATTGGCAGAAAAGACACCTGCCATAAGACTCACATCTGGCCTGTCTGACCTGCTAACCCTCCCTAGAATTTATTTACCCATTGTGCTTACTCCTCCTGGCTGCCTGTCAGCCCCCATCTGAACCATAATCTGCCCCCTGGCAATCTTCGTCATCCACCCCTCCCCACCCCCGACTCACCTTTGAGCCATTGCCTGGGAAACACCTCGAGGATTTGATGGATTTTTGAGACAAGAGTCTCAAGCTATTGCGCTGGGTAGAGTGCTGTGACATCATAGCTCACAGCAACCTCTAACTCTTGGGCTCAAGCAATCCTCTTGCCTCAATTTTTCTATTTTTAGTAGAGTCAGGGGTCTCGATTTTGCTCAGGCTGGTCTCAAACTTGTGAGCTCAAGCTATCCACCCACTGCAGCCTCCCAGAGTGCTAGCATTATTGGCGTGAGCCACCATGCCTGGCCTGGAGGGTTTGATTTAAAATGCAAATAATTATGCCACCTCCAGCCAGAGGCGTCCAGGTTCCCCAGTGATTAGGATATACTCTTAATGTCTAGCCTTCACCTGTTCTTTGGTCACCCAGAACTATGCACAACTGCTGCCTCCAGTTTTCCAGGCTCCTCCCAGCCAGCCACAGAACCTGTGCTCAGGCTGTCCTTGGCCTTCCCTAGCCCTAGCCCTTACCTAGGCAACTTGTCATACTCCCACCCACCTCTTCAGCCTTAAGTTATGTCCCCTTGGCTTTGTTTTCTCAGCTGGGATGCTCTATGTTAAACGAAGATACCTACATTATATAGTAAAAGCAAAACTTGCAACAAATGTCCAGCTAAGACCAGGTTCTCTGTGGGCTTTGCATTAGGCCAGACCAGTCTGCTTTTCCCACCTGGGAATCTGCAGAAGTCTGGGGAGCTCACTCTACCTTTCTAGGGTTCCCTGGCTCAGACCAGAAAATGGGAAACAACCTCTGCTTCCCACCTCACAAGCAGCTCCAGGAGCAGGTCCTGCCAAAGGCTCTGCTTTTAAAATGCATCCACAATCTGACTCTGACCACTTCTCTCTATCCAACTGCTCCTGCCAGGCTGTCACTGTCACATCCCTGCTGATCAGTGCCACTACCTACTTACTGGTCTCAGCTCCCGGTGAGTCAGTTTTTAAACCGGCAGCAATAGGGCCAGGCGCGGTGGCTCACTCCTATAATCCTAGCACTCTGGGAGGCCAAGGCAGGTGGATCACCTGAGCTCACAGATTCAAGACCAGCCTGAGCCAGAGCAAGGCCTGTCTCTAAAAATAGTTGGGCATTGTGGTGGGCGCCTGTAGTCCCAGCTAGGTGGAAGGCTGAGGCAAGAGAATTGCTTGAGCCCAGGAGTTTGAGGTTGCTGTGAGTTGTGACACCATGACACTCTACCAAGGGTGACAAAGTGAGATGCTGTCTCAAAAAACAAAACAAGGGTGGCAGCTGTAGCTCAAAGGAGTAGGATGCCGGCCCTATATGCCGGAGGTGGCGGGTTCAAACCTAGCCCTGGCCAAAAACCAAAAACTGCAAAAAACAAAATAAAACAAAAACACAGAAGCTACTGTAATCCTCTTAATGTGATGTAATCCTGACTGATGTCACTTGTCTGCTCAAAACTATCAGAAGGTTCTTCCCTTGCAAGGAAGCGCAGAAGCCCACAGTGCCTCCAAGGCCTGACACTACCAGTTGCTCACTGTCCCGGGGCCTCTGGTTTCCTCTAACAACCTTCCTCTTGCTCCTTCCCAGCCCCATTTGTTTCCCCACTGGAAGGGAACAGGCAGACTCACCCCAACCCCAGGACCTCCTACGTCTCTAAGCTGCTCCCCTCTGTATCCACATTGAAAGACTCCTTGTCTCCCTGGTCTTAGTTGGAATGTCACTGTCTCAGAATTTTGACACATGGGACATTCTCAGCCCCTTCCTGCTTTACTTTTATCCATGGTGTCACTTCAGCAAACACAGTGCTTTCAGATGTTAAGATGCTGGTTCTCACTGTTTCTGCTGAACTGCCCAGTGGCACTGATGCTGCCCATACTCAGCCCATACTCATACCACACTTTGAGTAGCAAGGCCTAAAAACAATTTTCTTTTCTATTTTTATTTTTTTGAGACAAAGTCTCACTTTGTCACCCTTGGTAGAGTACATGGCTTTATAGCTCACAGCAACCTCAAACTCTTGGGCCCAAGCGATTCTCTTTTTTTTTTTTTTTTTTTTTTCTGTAGTTTTTGGCCAGGGCTGGGTTTGAACCTACCACCTCCGGCATATGGGGCCAGCGCTCTACTCCTTTGAGCCACAGGCACCACCCCTCAAGTGATTCTCTTGTCTCAGCCTCCTACAGGTGCCTGCCACAACACCTGGCTATTTTTTTTTTTTTTAGAGATGAGGTCTTGCTCTGGCTCAGGGTGGTCTTGAACCTGTGAGCTCAGGCAATCCACCTGCCTCTGCCTCCCAAGTGCTGGGATTACAGGCGTGAGCCATGGCACCCGGCAAAGCAATTTAATTCTTAAAAATTTGGTTTGTTCAAGCCGGGCACAGTGGATCATGCCTGTATTCCTAGCACTCTGGGAGGCTGAGGCAGGTGGATTTCTTGAGCTCAGGAGTTCTGAGACCAGCCTGAGCCAGAGAGCCATCTCTAAAAATAGCCGTATTGGCTCAGACGCCCATAGCTCAGTGGTTAGGGCACAGGCCACATACACCAGGGCTGGTGGGTTGGAATCGGACTGGACCTGCTAAACAACAATGACAACTACAACAAAAAAATAGCTGGGCATTGTGGCAGGCCCTATAGTCCCAGCTACTGGGAGGCTGAGGCAAGAGAATTGCTTAAGCTCAAGAGTTTGAGATTGCTATGAACTGTGATGCCAGGGCACTCTACTAAGGTCTACATATTAAGACTTTTTCTCAAAAAAAAAAAAAAAAAAAAAAAAAAAAAGCTGGCTGTTGTGGGGGTGCCAATAGTCCCAGCTACTTGGGAGGTTGAGGCAAGAGGATTATTTGAGCCCAAGAGTTTGAAGTGCTGTGAGCTATGAGGCCACAGCACTCTGCTGAGGGTGACAAAGAGAATCAAGCAGTCTTCATGCCTCAGCCTAAGTAAGCTCCTAACGAGCAGCGATTACTTATTTACTGCTGTTTCCTCATCATATCAAATTGGGCTTGACATAAAGTAGATGCTTAATAAATATTTGCTGAATAAATAAATAAATGAAGAAAGGGCAGGACCTCTCCCAACATGTTTGGGTCCACTAGGAACCTGAGATCCAGCAAATTCTACCAGCTCTGTTCTCCTCCAACCCCCCAGCCTCCTCTCGTTTGCATCTCAGCCATCTTCCTTAACAGCTAGCCCTCCAAATGCCACCAAATACTCCAGCAAAAGAGAAACACCTTTGATTCACTTCTTACCTGGAATCACCACAAGACATTAGTGAGAGAAATTCCCACCAACAGATGGAACCCTCACCTCCTTAAGTCTATAAGTCTTTGTGTAAGTAGAAGTCCTGTGGGCCCCACAGTGCAGAGGTCCACTTGGCTACAATCTCAGAAGGAAGTAAGGAGCCCTAGCCCAGGGTGGAAGTTTTACTCTGAGCTTCAGAAGAATCCGTTCTTCCTAGCTACTCCTTGCCCAGGAGCAGGGAAGCAGGAAGCCACACCCCTTCCTTTGTCTCCGCCTCTTGGTTTTAATTCTCCTTATCAAACCTGTCCCGAATCTCAGAAGAAACCAATCCAATCACATACCCTAAAGTGATTCAGGAGCTCCCAAGTTCATCATCTTAGAACACAATCTATAACCTAATCAGTGTCATTAAATCCTGTTTAAAGAGTCTGTGTTTAAAACACTTCCTAAAGCACCTATTTTTTCTGTTTTTTTTTTTTTTTCTTTTTTTCTTTTTTAAAGGGACAAGGTCAGGCTGGGGGTAGTGGCTCATGCCTTAATCCTAGCACACTGGGAGGCTGAGGTGGGTGGATTGCTTGACCTTACAAGTTTGAGATCAGCCTGAGTCAGAGCGAGATCCCCGTCTCTAATAAAAAATAAATAAATATAGCCAGGCGTTGTGAAGGGCACCTGTAGTCCCAGCTACTCGGGAGGCTGAGGCAAGAGAATCATCTAAGCCCAAGAGCTG
>CAUYPK010167023.1:0-52860 GCA_963574355.1 Loris lydekkerianus
TATATTTATCAGAATTTAAATTCTTATTTACATGGGAATTTCTTGACTTCCCAATTATAGCAATCTATTATATATTCTTTTCTTAAAACCTCTTTTAAAAATCACTTTTTTTTTTTTTTTTTTTTTTTTCAGTTTTTGGCCCGGGCTGGGTTTGAACCCACCACCTCCAGCATATGGGGCCAGTGCCCTACTCCTTTGAGCCACAGGCGCCACCCTAAAAATCACTTTTTTTTTTTGAGACAGAGCCTCAAGCTGTTGCCCTGGGTGGAGTGCTGTGAAATCACAGCTCACAGCAACCTCCAGCTCCTGGGCTTGAGCGATTCTCTTGCCTCAGTCTCCCAAGTAGCTGGGACTATAAGTGCCTGCCACAATGCCCAGCTATTTTTTGGTTATAGTTGTCATTGTTATTTGGCAGGCCCAGGCTGGATTCAAACCCACCAGCTCTGGTGTATATGGTCAGCGCCCTAACAATTGAGCTACGAACACCTAGCCACTTGAGCTACAGGTGCTGAGCCAAAATCACTGAATTTTTATATTTTAGTATGTTGGTCAACTCTTCCATCCTTACTCAATCGTTTCAAAAAATTTTCAGTTATACTTCAGCATTTTCTCTTTTTTATGAACTTGAGAATGAACTTGTCTTATGGGGATTACATTAAATTTACAGCCTAAATTCAGATTGTTACAACCTTATACCATTGAGACTTCTGATCTAAGAACATGTTATGGTTGTTGATTTTTTAACTATTATTTTGGATTAATATAAGGGTACATAAGCTTAGGTTACAAGGTTAATTTTATTATTATTATTATTATTATTATTTTGCAGTTTCTGGCCGGGGCTGGGTTTGAACCCGCCTCCTCTGGCATATGGGGCTGGTGCCCTACTCTTTGAGCCACAGGTGCTGCCCTATTTATTTATTTTTGGCTGGGGCCAGGTTTGAACCCACCACCTCTGGTATATGGGGCTAGCACCCTTACTCCTTGAACCACAGGCACCACCTATTTATTTTTTTAAAAAATATTTTCTTTTGTGAACCTTCAGGAAACCTTTGTTTTTTTCTTCACATATGTCCTACACATTTCTCATTAGGATTATTTTTATATATTTTGCTCCCTTCCTTTTGTCAAAGGAATTTTTTTTCTTTCTATGACATAACACATTATGCATTTAGCAATCTGCTGAGTTTGGCTGCTAGCACTTTATCACACCTATATTCCTTCACAAGTGAGATAGGTTTCTAATGACATTCTTAGCAATAAATCCTACATGGTTTACAATTACAGATAAGTTGGGAAAACTTATATGTTTTTTCTCTCTGTGGAACTATTATAAAAAACAGGAGACATCTGTTTATTAAAGGTACAGCAGAACTCACTCATAATACCTCTTGACACAAAGTCTGTTTTAGAGTTTGTTTGGCATTTGTTTTCTGTTTAATTTTCTACCTTCCTGACTCCATTTTGATGATTTATGTTTCTAGAATATTAACCTCTTAGATTTCATATTTTATTGATATATATTTCTACGGGATTCTCTTATAAATTAATATTTTTTATACCTCCTTTCAGAACTCTGTATTTGGGATTTTCTACATAGACAAATCATGCCTATGAACAAAGTTCTATTTCTTCATTCCTAATCTATTATATATGCCTTTTATTTCCTTTACTTTTTATTTATTTTTCTTTTTTCTTTTTTTTTTTACAAAATTATTATTTTTTTATTTCCAAAGTCTCAAAAAAAAAAAAAAAAAGAATTTATTTTTTTGAGACCGATTCACACTATGTCACCTTTGGTAGAGTGCTGAGGTGTCACAGCTCACAGCAACTGAAGCAATTCTCTCACCTCAGCCTCCCAAGTAGCTGGGACTATAGGCACCTGCCCCAACATCCAGCTCTTTTTGTTGTTGTTGTCATTATTGTTTGACAACAACTGGCCCGGGCTTGAACCAGCCAGCCCTGATGCATGTGGTCAGCGCCCTAACCACCGAGCTACAGGCACCGAGCCTATTTCCTTTACTTTAAAAAAAAAAATTGTAGCCATGACTTCCAATATGATATTAAATAGGAGTAAAAAGAGGAGGAAATTCTTGCCTTAAGGATGATGTTAGCTGTAGGTTTTTTGGCAAATGTTCTGATTCTTATTGAGGAAGTTCCCCTCTGTCCCTAGTTGGCTGAGAGTTTTTGCCATAGAAGTTTTGTCAAACACTTTTTTTCTGTATTTCTTGAGATGTTTATGTGACTTTTATTCTTCATTCTATTAATGTGGCATATCACATTTATTGATTTGTACGTATTGTGCCATCCTTTCACCCAGGAATAATTCCACTTCATCAGGTGTATGATCCTTTTAACATGCTGTTGCATTTGGTTGGCTGGTATTTTGTTGAGGATTTTTGCATCTGTGTTCATTAGGGATATTGTCTTTTAATTTTCTTTTCTTATACTGTTCTTGTCTGGCTTTGGTATCAGGGTAAGGCTGACTTCATAACATGAGTTTGGAATTATCCCCTTTGTCTTCAATTTAATAAGGATTGGCATTGATCCTCTAAATGCTTGGTAGAGTTCACCAGTGAAACTATTGGGTCCTCAGCTTCTACCTGTTTGAAGGTTTTGAATTACTGATTCAATCTCCTTATTTATTATTGCTGTGTTCAGATTTTTCATTTCTTCATGATCACACATTAGATGTGTCTAGGAATTTACCCATTTTTTTGAAGATTATCCAATTTGTTGACATCTAACTGTTTATTGTTGTCTTTTAGATTCTTTGTATTTCTGAGTATCAGTGATGTCTCCTGTTTCATTTATAATTTTATTTATTTGAATCTTCTCCATCTTTTTCTTAATCAGTCTAGCTGAAAATCTGCCAATTTTGTTTCGGCTGATCTTGGCTATGATTCAGGCTTTGTATTTGCTGTCTCTCCAAATTTTAAGGGTGGCCATTAGCCCTGCAAGGTAACTTTGATGGCTCCAAAAATGATTGTTGATTTTCAGTTTTTCCAGCCCTTTCCTTTCCTTTCTCTTTTTTTCTTTTCTTCTTTTGAGATGGGGTCTTTCTCTGTTGCCTAGGCTAGAGTGCAGTGACATCATCATAGCTCACTGCAGCCTCAAACTCCGGGGCTCAAGTGATCCTCCTGCCTCAGTGCCCCAAGTAGCTGGGACTACAGGCCCACAATACCACACACAGCTAAATTAAATTTTTTGTAGAAACATGGGTCTTGAACTCCTGGCCTCAAATGGTCCTCCTGCTTTGATCCCACAAAGTGCTGGGATAACAGACATAAGCCACCATGCCTAGCCTGGTTTTTTTCTTATTGTGAGGATAAGAGTGGTAACTTCAAATCAATTTCTATGCCAGAGTTAAAACTTAAAGTACTAGATTCTACTTTCAATTCTTCTAGAGATGCATTGGTCTTCTTAAACGCAAAGCTCCATGTTTATGTCAACCCCTAAATGATACTTCCAACTAAGACCCCTCTTCTGGGGTCTTTATTTATTTATCTAACTGCCTACTTAATTTTTCAATTTGGTGTCTCAATCCTTCTGTCCAGATGCTTCTTCTTTCATCTTTGCTATTGTAGGTGAAAAGCGATCTTTCTCAAACCACATTCAAACCATCACCAAATTCTGTCAATGTCAAGAATCTGTCCATTTTTCAGTTTTATCACTTGCATCCTTGTTTTAATTCACCAGTATATCTCTCCTGAATTAACTGCAGTAATCTGTCTGGTTTACCCACTTTTACTTTTTTTTTTTTTTTTTGAGACAGAGCCTCAAGCTGGCACCCTGGGTAGAGTGCTGTGGCACCACAGCTCACAGCAACCTCCAACTCCTGAGCTTAAGCGATTCTCCTGCCTCTGCCTCCCAAGTAGCTGGGACTACAGGTGCCCGCCACAACGCCCGGGTATTTTTTGGTTGCAGCCGTCATTGTTGTCTGGCGGGCAGGCTGGATTCGAACCCACCAGCTCAGGTGTATGTGGCTGGTGCCTTCGCCGCTTGAGCCACAGGTGCCGAGCCCCCACTTTTCCTCTTGTCCTCCACCCCTATAAAGTATCTAGAAAGGTCATATTTATCACCTTTCTACTCCAATGTCTCCCATTTTTCTTAGATAAAGCCCAAGTCCTTACAATGGTATGCACATCCCTGTATGATCTGGCCATTATTTCTCTGACTTCTCTTTGCTTTGGCCACAATGTCCTTCTTGCTTTTTCCAGAACGTTCAGTCGTGCTTTTGTCTCAGACCCTTTGAACTCCAATTCTTCCTCTGAGGTTGCCCTTCATCACACTTCCACCTCCTTCAAGTCTTTGCCCAAATGTTGTCTTCTCCTAAGGGTTTTCCTGTGCACTGTATTTAATTTAGGTACAGGAAATTAAATATAGTCCAGTTTTATATTTTATTTTATTTTTTTCTTATAATTAATTCGTTGTGGTTTACTTATGCATTTAGGGACTTTTGATTGTGAGAGTATGTTCCTTGGAACTTTATATTTCGGGATCCTTTGAGGCCTGTGATTAAAAAATGTTCCTCTACAGAGGATTTTCCTGGGGCCTCTTTGTGCCACACAAATACTGTAAATTTGGCTTTGCAAGCAGGGAGATTGCATACCTGTAGCTACAAATGCTCAGGAGACTTTTTGCCCCTCTCTGTTTTTCCAGGGTCAAGGCCAAAAAACCCAAATAGCCTTTTTCGGTATTTTTTTTATTCACCTATTTAGGAAGTTGGTGTTAGTGGAAGATCCTGGCTTTGTGGGAAGCCTCCATCTGACCCTTTATTCCACTTGACTTTCAGATCTGCAGATGCCCTCAGGTTAAATGCTGGTGTGAGTGCCTGTGCAACCTTGCTTTCTAGCACTTTCAGACTCTGATTGTTTTCCCTTCTTTCCTGCAGAGCTGAGAAACTTCTCTTTGAAATTATATTTATTTTTTATTTTTTTGCAGTTGTTGGCTGGGGCTGGGTTTGAACCCACCACCTCCGGTATATGGGGCCAGTGCCCTACTCCTTGAGCCACAGGCACCGCCCCTGAAATAATATATTTTTTCTTATTTTCATCTGTCACATAAAAATGATTCTGTACTTGGACAGCTACACCAAATTTATCAAATTACTGGAGAAAGAAGTCAGGAGATAGTTTTTTTTTTGCAGTTTTTGGCCGGGGCTGGGTTGAACCCACCACCTGCGGTATATGGGGCCATCACCCTACTCCTTTTGGCCACAGGTGCTGCCCCAGGAGATAGTTTTTAAAAAAGTCATGATTAAGAACTTTCCAGGAAATTACAAAGACTCTAAGAAGAACACCTATCATCAACAAAATGAATTTAAATACCATATACCCAGTCATGTTATAGTATAACGTCAAAGACAAAGAAAAAAATGGTGCTAGGAGAACTGGCTAACCACATGTGAAAGACTGAAACTGGACCCACACATTTCTCCACTCACAAAAATTGATTCAAGATGGATAAAAGATCCAAATCTAAGGCATGGAACAATAAAAATCCTCAAAGAAAAGTGTAGGGAAAACAAAGTCATCAGCTTGGGGAAAGACTTTATGAAGAAGACTTCGCTGGCTATTGCCACAACAAGAAAAATAAACAAATGGAACTTAATTATGAATAGCTTCTGTACAGCTTAGGAGACAACCAAAACAAATAGTCAACCATCACAATGGGAAAAGATATTTGCATATTATTGATCGGACAAAAGCTTGATCACTAGGATCTACAGAGAACTCAAACAAATCAAAAAAAGAGCCGGGCGGCGCCTGTGGCTCAGTGAGTAGGGCCCCCGGCCCCATATGCCGCAGGTGGCGGGTTCAAACCCAGCCCCCGCCAAACTGCAACAAAAATATAGCCGGGTGTTGTGGCGGGCGCCTGTAGTCCCAGCTACTCGGGAGGCTGAGGCAAGAGAATCGCTTAAGCCCAGGAGCTGGAGGTTGCTGTGAGCTGTGTGATGCCAGAGCACTCTACCAAAGGGCCATAAAGTGAGACTCTGTCTCTATAAACAAAAAATTAAAAAAAAAAAAGAGCCAACAGGGCGGCACCTGTGGCTCAAAGGAGTAGGGTGCTGGCCCCATATGCCGGAGGTGGTGGGTTCAAACCCAGTCCCTGCCAAAAACTGCAAAAAAAAAAAAAAAAAAAAAAAAGCCAACAATCGCTAATTGTTGCCAAGCCAATATCCCTGGGCAAGAGAGATGAATTAGAACCTTCCTTAAAGAAGGTAGACAAATGGCTAACAAATGTATGAAAAAAATGCTCATCATCCCTAATTATCAGAGAAATGAAAATCAAAATCACCCTGAAATATAAACTAACCCCACTGAGAATGGCCCACATTGCAAAATCTCAAAGCTGCAGATGCAGATGTGGATGTGAAGAAAAGGAAACACTTCTACCCTCCTGGTAGGACTGCAAACTAATACAACCTTTTTGGAAGGAAATATGGAGAATTCTCAAAGAACTCAAATTTGACCTCCCATTGGTCCTGCAATCCCATTACTGGGCATTTACCCAGAAGAAAAAAAATTATTTCATCATAAGGACATATGCACTAGACTGTTCATCGCAGCTCAATTTACAATTGCCAAATGCCCACCAACCCAGGAATGGATTAATAAGCTGTGGTGTATGTATAACATGGAATACTATTCAGCCATCATAAGAATGGAGAAGCAAGAATCCAATGTACTGGCTTAGCGCCTGTGGCTCAAGCAGCTAAGGCACCAGCCACGTACACTTGAGCTGGCGGGTTCAAATTCAGCCTGGCCCGCCAAACAACAATGATGGCTGCAACCAAAAAATAGCCAGGCGTTGTGGCAGCTACCTGTAGTCCCAGCTACTTGGGAGGCAGAGGCAGGAGACTCACTTGAGCCCAGGAGTTGGAGATTGCTGTGAGCTGTGATGTCACAGCACTCTACTCAGGGCAACAGCTTGAGGCTCTGTCTCAAAAAAAAAAAAAAAAAAAGAATCCAATGTACCTAATTGTTTTTTGTTTTTTGTTTTGAGACAGGGTCTTACTTTGTGTCCCTTGGTAGAGTGCCATCGGGTAATAGCTCACAGCAACCTCAAACTCTTGGGCTCAAGTGATTCTCTTGCATCAGCCTCTCAAGTAACTGGGACTACAGGCACCCGCCACAATGCACGGCTACTTTTAGAGAGGGGGGGTCTCTCTCTCTTGCTCAAGCTGGTCTCGAACCTGTGAGCTTAGGCAATCCATCCGCCTTAGCCTCCCAGAGTGCTAGGATTATAGGTATGAGCCATGGCCCAGGCATCAATGTACTCAATTCTGATACGAGCACCACTGATGACCTAGTACATGGTGGGAAATAGGGAGTGGGGAGAGGGAAGGAAGGAGAAGGGTAGGGGATCTTGGTGTGTGACACATCTCTTGAGGACAGGACACATGTATAAGAGGGACTTTACCTAACAAATGCAATCAGTGTAACCTGGTTCTTTGTACCCTCAATGAATCCCCACCAATAAAAAAATTAAAAATAAAAAAAAAGACAAAGAAAAAACATTGAAATGGAGAAATAAGTCATCTGAAAAAAATTACTTATAAATCATTCTTAAGTTACACTGATAATTTATTTCTCATTTGCAACATTAGATGACAGATGATAATGGGAAAGTAACAATCAGGGCAGGATTCTATGCTGAACTATAGCAGGAATAGACACAGGCAAAAGACCTCTGGCACCAGTTGGAAGAGGAAGCAACTTTATTCCCTGGCCAGGAGACTCTGTGGACTGGTGTCCTAAAAACCGAGCCCAGGCAGTCAATTTCTTGCCTTTCTTTTACACATTTTTAGGGCTTGGATGCATGTGAAAGACTTGAAAGTCTTGTGATTCAGGGGAAGGTCAAGTTGACCTGCACCCTTGTTACTGGGCTACCTGTCCTCAAAGGCAACAGAAGGTTAGGGACGTTATAAGTTTACTACACAGGACCAGCACGTACCCATGCAAAGGGCATATAGATAACAGAGACATCTGGTACAGTAGAGTTAGTAATTAGTGGCTTTCGTATGTGTCAAAGACTGTCTGGCTAATGCCTGAACAGAGTTACTAGGACAGAATTTAGCTCTGCTTTACTCTCTTGCCTCAGAACAAAACCAGACCCTATCACTCCCACCAGACAGGCACAGGTTTTAAATGTCTAAGAGTTCAAAGTGGTGGTGATGATATGGGAAGTCAGAACTCTTAGCCACGGCTGGAGTACATTGGTGGCAACTTCTCAGCAGTTTGGCAATACCCAGTAAAGCAGAAGCTGTGTATTCCCTAAGGCCCAGCAATTGTACTTTTCTGGGAAATGTTTTATGTACATCTGTTACTGGACAAAGAGGGTCCAGCCGCCTGTCACTGTCAGCCAATACACAGAGATGAGGATAAACTTTGTCAGAAGGCCAGGATTCTGGAGAGCAGTGAGAGTAGCCTCTCCAAGACTGTTCTGCTCTTCCATTTCCAACATTACGGTTTTATACATTTAAGTTCAAAATGAAGACCATATTAACCCTTATCTTAAACAGTAATTTTCCATGTATTTACCATGACTCGTAAATAATTAAAAACATGTATTTAAAGGTTAATGTCCTAAGGCTGGGAGCAGTGGCTTATGCCTGTAATCCCAGCATTCTGGGAGGCTGAGGTAAGTGGATTGCCTGAGCTCACAAGTTCGAGACCAGCCTGAGCAAGAGTGAGATCCCCCTTGCCCCTAAAAATAGCCGGGCATTGTGGCTGGCACCTGTAGTCCCATCTACTCTGGAGGCTGAGGCAAGAGAATCCACGGTTGCTGTGAGCTGTGATACTATTAGCACTCTACCAAGGGAAACATGGTGAGACTTTGTCTCAAAAAAAAAAAAAAAAGTTAATCTCACTCTGGGAGGCAGAGGCCAGCTGATTGCCTCCCCTGAGTTCACAAATTGCGACCAGCCTGAGCTAGACAGCCTGAGCTAGAGCGAGACCCCATCTCTAAAAATAGCGGGGCAGGCCAGGTGCGGTGGCTCACACCTGAAATGTCAGCACTCTGGGAGGTTGAGGTGGGTAGATCGCCTAAGCTCACAGGTTCTAGACCAGCCTGAGCCAGAGAGAGACCTTGTCTTTAAAAATAGCCAGGTGTGTAGTGGGCTGTAATCCCAGGTATTAGGGAGGCTGAGTCAAGAGAATCACTTAAGCCCAAGATTTTGAGGTTGCTGTGAGCTGTGACGCCACCTCATTCTACCAGGGGCAACAAAGTGAGACTCTGTCTCAAAAAAAAAAAAAAAAAGGTAATATCCTAAATCAATCAACCTAAAGTACTCAAGATAGGCATCTTTAGGGTCAGAACTAAATTTACAAAATAGTAAGAATGGGAGACAGTGAGTAAAGGTCAGACGGGACCTAAACAGACCAGACAGCTGTGTTATGTCGGCCCCAGGCCGACAGACTCCACCTTATTCTCACTGTGTACTTTCAATTCATGCCACCTGCAGATGCCAATTCAGATTGCAGGAGATCACCTCTGGTGACTGTGGACAGTGACAATAAGACTGTATGGTGCGAGGTTCCTGTGCTTCCCCACTGATCTTGGTGCTACTTTTTTTTTTAAGGCCCAATGGGCATATTCCCTGCTCTAAATCTGATGGTTTGTTTCTTAGTTTGGAGACAGAGTCTCACGATGTCGCCCTGGGCATGAAAGCCCAGGTAGTGGGAATACAATGGAGTCTGTCAGGCTGCAGCGGACAGGGCGCAGCTGGTCTCACCTCCTGCCTCCCGTTCTCACTGTTTTGTAAATTTAGGTCCTACACTAAGGATGCCCATGTTGAATACTTTAGGAATTAACTTTTGAATTGGAAATGTGACTGATTATCTCTGAGTTGTGCTGATTATTATTTAAAATAAGGGTTATCCTCATCTTTGCTTTAGGAAGATTGATATAAGAATTAACTTTTGAATTGGAAAAGTTGTAACAGATTGTCGCTGAGCTGTGCTATTATTTAAAATGAGGGTTATTGTGATCTTCACTGTGAATCTTTAAGTATGAAATTGTAATTTAGAAACAGAATGGTCCTGAAGAGGCTACTCTCCCGGTTCTTTGGAATCCCGGTCTTCTGATAAAGTTTGGTGGATCTATCGCTGTCTCTGCATATTTGCTGACAGTGACAGGTAGCTGGACCTGCCTCCTCTGGAAGTTCTGTGGCATCATCATGGTTCACAGCAACCTCGGTCTCTTGGGCTCAAATGATCCTTTTGCTTGAGCCTCCCAAGGAACTGGGAGTACAGACGCCTGTCACGTTGTCCGGCTAGCTTTTCTATTTTTAGTTGAGAGGGTGGGAGAGGAGTGTCTCACTCTTGCTTACTCTGGTCTCAAACTTGTGAGTTCAAGCAATCTGGGCCTCCCAGAGTGCTAGGATTACAAGCATGAGCCACAGTGCCCTGCTTCTAATCTAAGTTTTTAAATTGAATCTTTAGACAATGTTGTCCCCCTGCTAAACAAAACAAAAGCGCAGAAGAGAAGTTTAATTGTGGAGACTATTCCCTAATTAATCACTCTCATGGCTGACTCAGCACTTTCATCCATTTGTTCCTTGTGTTACTTTCCTCTGAGTTTGATCCACGTCTGGAACCACATTCCTCTATTACAACGTGACCTCTCACCTTGACAAGTCCGACCCCTTATCCAGTGGCCACTACACTGCACTTTATTACTGTAGGACCTATGGGAAAAAATTAATCCATCCTCAAAGCCTATATTCACCCAGTTCTGTTGGCCTACACTCATACATTTTATTGTTGTGTTGAATATTTTAGGAAACTGTGCAAGAGGGCCACACTTTAAACATTGTTTTCCTCAATTCAGTAGGTATTTAACCATGAAATCTGCTTGTCCTATTAATGATTCTAAATAAATATCACAAAATTGCAGAGCCAGGAATTTTGCATTGTTACTGATAGAATGAGGTGTACCTGACCAAATAGACCTGCTCTGCCCAGGCAGGATTAGGTTCATGATCCGCCCAGGAAGGGTCAGACTCTTGTCTCTCCCAGGAAATAGGAATGCCATGAATTGCTGCCCTCTCTGGCCCTTTAAAACCCCATCTGCCATAACCCATGTGTGGAATTCCTGTCTTGATTTCACCCCACCTGCATCCAAGTGGAAATAAAGACCACATGATTTCTACAGAACAGGGATTCCGTTTTCCTTTGTTTCCCACCTGGGTATAATCTTTCTTCCTTGGGTCCAGAACCTTTCAGTTACTTGGGAGATATATAGCCCTCTGTGATAGTAGATGAAAGTTCAATATGCAAAATTAGGCCAGGTGCTGTGGTTCACACCTGTAATCTCAGCAGACTGGGAGGCGAAGGCAGGAGAATCACTTGAGGCTAAGAGTTTGAGACCCGCCTGGGCAATAGTGAGACCCTGTTTCTACAAAAAATAAAAAGTAAAAAAAAAACCTCAGCTGAGCATGGTGGTGTGTGGCTGGAGTCCTAGGTATCAGGGAGGCTGAGGTGGGAGGACTGCTTAAGCCTAGGAGCTGGAGGTTGCAATGAGGTATAATCGAGCCACTGCATTCCTGTCTGAGCAACACAGTGAGACCCTCTCTCAAAAAATAAAAAGAAAAACAAATATGCAAAATAATAGAATGTGTGATTGATTGCTACAGATAGAGACGCTACAATTAAATTATTGCTAATTTCCATTTTTCACTGCCTTGATAATATCTACCTTGTTTAAAAGAACTGAATATCAATATTTAAACTTTCATGTGTTTCTCAAAAGTAAGTGCCATAAAAAGATAAATGAAATATATTTAGATTCTAGAGTATTCAAAGTATCAGCAAAGAAAACCTCCATATTCCCATTCTAATTTCTGGACAATGAAAATTAAAGTTTAGTTACTGTAGATGTAGTAACATATCCTCCTTCGAATAAGGAAGCATTCCTTTAGATTGCTTCACCACCCTGGAGGTGTAGCCTAGAGAGGATATAGAATTTTTAGTTACAATGGCAATCAACATATTATTTATTTATTTTTTTTTTTTTTTTTTAGACAGAGTCTCACTATGTCACCCTTGGTAGAGTGCTATGGCATCACAGCTCACAGCAACCTCAAACTCTTGGG
The DNA here is from genome assembly GCA_963574355.1 of Loris lydekkerianus. Classification (NCBI taxonomy): domain Eukaryota; kingdom Metazoa; phylum Chordata; class Mammalia; order Primates; family Lorisidae; genus Loris; species Loris lydekkerianus. The sequence goes on from CAUYPK010167023.1 coordinate 12,101, forward strand.
CTTAAGTGATTCTTTTGCCTCAGCCTCTCAAGTAGCTGGGACTACAGGTGCCCACCACAATGCCTGGCTATTTTGAGAGACAGGGTCTCGCTTTGCTCAGGCTGGTTTCCAACCTGTCAGTCCAGGCAATCCACCCACCTCGGCCTCCCAGAGTACTGAGATTACAGTCATGAACCACAGCAGAATACAAATATTGAAGTCTCTTCTAATGTGATGCTCTGAAATACAAATCCTGATCATCTTTTACTCGTGTGCCTCATTAAAACAAATAAGCAAGCTGAGTGCGGTGGCTCACACCTGTAATCCTAGCACTCTGGGAGGCCAAGGCAGGTGGATTGCCCTGAGCTCACTGGTTCAAGACCAGTCTGAGCAAGAGAAAGACCCCCCCCCTACCCCATCTCTAAAAATAGCTGGGCACTGTGGCTGGCATCCGTTTCCAGCTTGGTGGGCATTTGGGTTGTTTCCACTTTTTGGTGATTGTAAATTGAGTTGCAATAAACAATCTAAGCAAATGTCTTATAATAAAATGAATTTTTTTTCTTCTAAGTAGATGCCTAGTAATGGGATTGCAGGATCAAATGGGAGGTTGAATTTGAGTTCCTTGAGGATTCTCCATACTTCTTTCCAAAGAGATTGTATTAGTTTGCAGTCCCACCAACAGTGTAAAAGTGTTTCCTTAGTTAAATAATTCTTTAAAAGACAAGAAATGCCAAACAATTGTGCTTATGATTAGTTCAACATTAGAAAACTGCCAAGAAAGAGAAAGTCATCCTTAACACTTGGTATATTCAGTATTTCTTGCTTGACTTTTCCTTCCTTTTGAATGTTTTTATGCACAATAATTCTTTGAAAAGATAGAACCTAGAGAAAATGTTACACATGTTTCAGTTGATCACCTCAATAGTCAACATTTAATTTAACAAATGAATTAATTTGTTCCAGGTCTGGCAGCACCCTTCTCTTGTGGTGATAGCATCTCATGTGTCTTATTTGCATTATTAGCGATTCTAGCCTTTTAAGAAATGTATTTATTCTTAGAGATACTTTGACACAATGACATTTCATGAGGTTAAGTGGAATATAGAAATGAATTACACTTAACCTGTATTGGTATTTTTTGTTGGCCATTTAGGTTGTTTCCATATGACAGGACTGACAGGAGTAACAGTAAAAACTACGAAAGTGACTAATTCATATATGCATAGAAACGAGAAGCCAAATATCACACAGTGAGAAAGGGACAGGAATTTAAACAGGGCTGACCTTACCATTCAAAGTACAAGTTCAGGTGGCACCTATAGCTCAAGTGGCTGACGAACCAGCCACATATACCAGAGCTGGCAGGTTCGAATCCAGCCCGGGCCTTCCAAACAATGACAACTACAACCAAAAAATAGCCCGGGTGTCGTGGCAGGTGCCTGTAGTCCCAGCTACTTATGAGGCTGAGGCAAAAGAATCACTTAAGCCCAGGATTTGGAGGTTGCTGTGAGCTGTGACAGCACAGCACTCTACCCAGGGCTATAGCTTGAGGCTCTGTCTCCAAAAAAAAAAACCAAAACAAAACAAAGTACAAGTTCAAATATCAAGTAGACAATATGTGGATCACAATGCTTGTAGATTGCTTTTTGGTAATTTAAGCAATGTCAAATTCAAGAATTTTAGACTACGCACATCATTAGAAATACTCCTTGAGAAACAGTAATTCCTAACATTCACAGCATGTGTCACTTTGAAACGAGTCTGTCTCATAACTTACCTCCTGAACCTCTCTGCTGCCCTGGGTGCTGTGGGCCACTTCCTCTTTCTTGAGGTTCTTCCCTCCCCTAACTTCTAAGAGTGGCTCTTTCTTACTTCTGCTTTCATTTCTCTGAGCATTCCTCTCTGCCTCTCACTTCACTTATTCCTCTTGCCTCTTGGATGGTCCTTCGTGTGCAATCTTCAACCTTCTCTTCTTACCCTACCCCACCCTCAGGTACTTCTAGGGTGGAGACGACTCGCAGTGTATATGTACCCTGCCAACTTCCAAATCCAGACCTCTCTTGGCCAGCTCTCTCCGAGTGTTAGATTCATGGAGTTTCTCTGGGCATCTCAATCTCAACAAATCTATAGTGGAATTCATTACCTTTCCTTTATTCCTTTATTCAATAATCTCCTCCTTTTTCTATTCTTTTTTGGTCTCAGTTCATGAGAAGGTTCCACATAAGTCTCTGCATTTTCCATTCTAAAGCTTCTTTCCAGCCCTTGGCAGCTCCCCACATAGACACTTCTTTGTCACAGGTCCCAAAGAGGTTCAGGTCCCTCGAGGGTTCTGCTGTGGACAAGACTCACTATCCTCTGGCCGCCTCCCTCAAATAAACAAAAGATCACTTTAATTAAAAAAAAAAAAAAAAAAAAAAAAGCATCCTATTAGGAGACAGGAAATATATTCTGAAAATAAGACAATGGGAAGTGAAATCATTCATTAAATAAATATTTATGGGGTACCTACTCTCCACCAGGGGCTGAGAATACCACAGTGTGCACAAATGGACATTTTTATTTACATCTAATTCTTGGGGGAAGAGGTATATGGGGAGAGAGATATAAGATTGCAAATAATCACACAAAAGCATGTGACATTCCAACTGTGCCAAGTGCTATCAAGAAATGATTCACTGAGTGAGTCTGTAATAGTGTGATTTAATCTAGGTGGGAAGTTTGTGAGAGGTTTCCCTGAGGAATCTTATCTTGAACCAGTATCTATAAGATAATTTGGAACATTGATTGCAAAAATTGTACCTACTATTTCTGTCTCTTTATAAGGTGACTTTACAATTCCTACTCCCTAGTAGGGGAATCTATTTCATGATCTTTCATATTTGGGCTGACTTTGTGACTTACCTCAGTCAATACAATGCAAAAGAAGTGACGTTGGATAAGCTGGCATAGGCTGCTGGAGTGATAAGGGACATGTGGTCCAGTTGCTTCTGACATCTTAACTAATAGCCTGCCAGCCATGTGAGTGAGTTCATCCAAGACCAGCCAGGCACAGATTTGCACTTACTGTAGTGAATGACCTGCTGAGTGAACACAGACCCATGATGGAGCCCAGCTGAGATCAGCCAACCCTGGTCCAGAGCAGCTGACCCATCCAGCTAACCCGTAGATCTGTAGATCATCACTATCTGTTGTTTGAAGAGATTGAGTTTTGAAGTGTTTATGAGCCACAACAACCAACTCATACAACAGAACAGGGATTAGCTTGGCAAAGACTTTACAGACAGAGGTCTGTGCGTGCAATCATGTAAGGAGGGAGCATGGCATGTTCCCTGGATTGAAAGAAGACCCTTGTGGATGGATGATAGACAGCTGGGGGAAGTGATGTGACCTGGGTGTGGGTGGGTAGGGACATGCAGAGTAGAGGGAAATATGTTAAAGATTTGAATCTTTATTCTAAAGGTAACGGGAGACCTCACAGAGTCTCAATGAGGCAAGTTGCATGCTCAGATTTGGGTTTTCAAGTTCATCTGAAGTATGAAGCACAGATTCAAGTGAAGTGGAGGAGAAACAGGGAAGGTGTTGGGAGGACATTGCAGTAGTCAGGCAAGAGATAATAATCCTATAAGTAGGATGGAGATGGTGACAAGGCCATAACCTTGCCCAGTGCCACAAGGGTCACTCTGTGATTGTTCATGAGAAGGGCGATTCTGGAAGTTGCATGGTGCATCCCTTGGGTGCTGCATGTGGAGAGAACTGGATAGATTCAAGATATAGGAAGTAAAGACCGCAGATGTGCCTGATTAATGGAATATTGAGAATGGCAGGCTTTAAGGGATGTATGAAGGATGACAGCTGTGTTTCTTTTAGGGTGGATGACACCAATCATTGAGCTACAGAAAAATGGAAGATCAAGTTTGGGGAGAATGATTATAAGTTTGGATTTAAATGTGCTAACTTTGAGATTCCTAAGATAGCCACAGGAACAATTGTGTAGATGAGGCTGGAGTTCCGAGACATCTGGTTGGAAAGACACATTTTTTAGTCATTTGTATATGTGAGGTTCAAGGGCTTGAAAGCACTATCTTCAAGAAAGAAACTCACCAGGCTTTAGATTATTAGTTCAAAGTTCCTAATGCCTTAAGAGGTGGTTACTAAGCTTTTGGGACTTTATTCTTGGTAATTATTTTCAAATGTGAGGTTCATAGATCATCCTTTCTGTCTGAAACATGGCAGGCTGCCCTCTCCTTTGCATATTACTTAATCCCAAAGAAACAACAAAAACAGCTGCTGTGTTTTAGAAACCACTTGTTTGAATGACATTTACCTAAGTGGAACTCTGGAATATACCAAAATGATCATTTCTGTATTTGTCTTACAAGGAAACACATCAGGAATTTTCTCTTCACTTTATGTCTCCAATCCAATGGTAACAAATCCTGACAGTTGTATCTCCTCTAAATATATACCATGTCCTCATCATATCTTTCTTATTTTATGTATGTATGTATGTATGTATGCACATGCAAGCTGTTGCCCTGGGTAGAGTGATGTGGCATCATAGCTCACAGCAACCTCCAACTCCTGGGCTTAAGTGATTCTCTTGCCTCAGCCTCCCAAGTAGCTGGGACTACAAGTGCCCACCACAACACCTGGCTATTTTTTGGTTGTAGTTGTCATTGTTGTTTGGCAGGCCCAGGCTGGATTCGAACCCGTCAGCTCTGGTGTATGTGGCTGGCACCCCAACCACTTGAACTACAGGCGCCGAGCCATTTTATTTATTTCTAACATCTTCTCATTTGCCTCTGCTTCCAGTACTTTTCTGGTCCCCTCCATAGATTCTTTAGATGGCTGCCAGAGCACTTTTTCTAAAATTTCAATCTGATTGTGTCACTACTCTAAAGCAGTCTGAGGGTAAAGTGCAAACTCCAAGGGACAGTGTTCGAAACCTTTCAGGCCTATAGCTAAGGTGCTGTGGAGTCCTCCAGCCTTATATCTTGCCACCACCTTGGCCCACCTCTAATTCTGCATTCTGTTCCTTGACCATACCATGATGCTTGCGAAAAGGGTTTTAGGAAGAAAAGCACACAGAACGGCTTGCACTTGCTGTAGTCATTGGCCAAGTCAAAGCAGGAAGCAATAGCTCTAAGCAGGCACAAAAATACCACCAGAAAGTTCATGTCAGAGTTACATGTCAGAGTTGCTGAGGTTGATAGCACAAAGTGAAGCTTTGGGTAGCTGCATTCAAACTGAGGTTCCAGGATCACATTTACATCAAGCTTACAAAATTGTTAAATGCATTTGGTTATTGCTGTATTTAACGGCTCATTCCATTTCAATAGTGAAGCTAGAATCTATTTCATGTTGCTGTAATTGCTCTCTAAAATATTTAAGTTCCCTGTTGTGGTACTCAGTTTTTAATTGTGAAATTAACTTTATTCCATTCTCCTTATGCAGTAGGAACAATATTTTACGCAAATAACCATTATCTATTTTTCTTGGAATTTTCATTCTCCTTGGAAAAGAAGGATTTTTTTTTTATTTTGAAACTTTTCAAGATTATTTTGGCATTATTCATCTGTTCTGTTCCAAATGCCTTAAAAATATTCATCTGATAGTAAACAACAAAATACTGCTTGAGGTTTAGAAGACAAAGAAAAATGTCTTCAATTTCACTTTGCAGGTCTTTGCAAATAATTTTTTTCTTTCTTTTTTGTTTTTTAATTGAGGCAGAGTCTCAAGCTGTCACCGTGGGTAGAGTGCTGTGGTGTCACAGCTCACAGCAACCTCAGACTCTTGGGCTTAAGTGATTCTTTTGCTTTAGCCTCCTAAGTAGCCAGGACTACAGGCGCCTGCCACACGCCCAGTTATTGTTTTAAGTTGTAGTTGTCATTGTTGTTTGGCAGGCCCAGGCTAGAGTCGAACCCACCAGCTCTGGTGTATCTGGGTGGCGCGCTAGCCACTTGAGCTAAAGGTGCCAAGCCTAGAAAGAATTTCTATAATATTTAGCACATAATAAAAATTTGGAAGCTAGTGTATGATGCCCCATGATCATATCAATGTACACAGCTATGATTTAATTTTAAAAAAGGAGAAGAAAAGAAAGAGCAAGACACACACACACACAAAAAAAAAAAAAAAAAAAAAAAATTTGGTAACAGGGCACGCCTGTGGCTCAATGAGTAGGGTGCCGGCCCCATATGCCGAAGGTGGCAGGTTTGAACCCAGCCCCGGCCAAACTGCAACAACAACAGCAACAACAACAATAAAAATAGCCGGGTGTTATGGTGGGCACCTGTAGTCCCAGCTACTTGGGAGTCTGAGGCAAGAGAATTGCCTAAGCTCAAGATCTGGAGGTTGCTGTGAGCTGTGACACCACAGCACTCTATTGAGGGCGACAAAGTGAGACTCCATCTTTAGGAAAAAAAAAATTTTGGAAACAAAGAACAAATCCAAATCTGGAAGGCAATTCTCAGCAAATCACTGGATTCATTGCACACCTGTGTGGAGAACTGCTTGATACAATTTCCAGTGTGTTAATAGGCTCCAGAAATTTCTCAATCACAACTAGTAAAACATAATGACATAGTGTCCAATTAGTTTTACTAAATTGTATGGTATTTTGTACTTATATTCCATATATAATTATCTTAAAAACTTGGTAATTTGTTATTGCAGATGGGTAAACCTTCTTACACACAAAATTAGTCGTATTGAAAGTATTTTTAAGTTTTAAAATATCCTCACGTATCTTTGTCATTAGATTCAAAGTATGTGCTTGACAATGTTCACTGAAAATTTTTGGCTCTTCTTCCTTACACTTAACTCTTAAAATGTTCCCTGCCACTTGTGCTTGCCTTCATTAGGCTGGCCATCTGTTGGAATTTAAGTCAAGTATGATTTCCCGAAGAAGAGTTAAGGCCCTATAAAACAGTAACATTGGCATACACCTAACGGCTGCACTTTATTGAATGTGGCTAGGGACATTTTCTGGGTATGTATTATACAGACAGACCGCCATTCTTCTATTCCTCACTCCCTTGCCTCATCACATTTCTTTGAATGAGCTTGGAAGCATGGAGTTCATTGACAATGCCCTGAATATTTTATTTCAAAAAGTTATACATTTCAGTATATGTATATTTCTCACTTTCTTGATAATTTTCAAATCTCCAGTCTATTACTTTTATTGACTGTGCTGTGGTTTGAATATGTCCTCTTGAAAAATTCAGGAAATTTAATGGCCCAATGGGATGGTATTAAGAGGTGATTAGGTCACAAAGGCACCGCCCATTGTGACTAGGATTAAGGTCCTTATAAAAGAGGCTTCCAGAAACATCTGGCTTACTTGCCTTTCTGCCTTCTGCCGTGGGAGGACACAGAATTTCTTCCCTCTGATGGATGCAGAACAAGGCACCACCTTAGAAGCAGAAAGCAGCGCTCATCAGACAACTCAACCTTGATCTTGAACCTTTTGCAGTCCCCAGAACTATGAGAAAAGAAATTTCAGTTCTTTAAGAACTACCCAGTCTCAGGTATTTTGTTATAGCAGCACAGAACAGACAAGAACACAGTATAACAGTGTTTAAAAATAAAGTATTTTCAGCTCTCAGGTGCAGGTAGTTTAATTTCCAAGCTGATGTTCGGGTCAACATGGTGGTAATTTCAAATAAAATTTACTATTTTCACAGTCTCTGAATTTTTCTGTATTCTAAAGCCGGAATTGATTAACAGCATCATGATTAAGGGCATGGTACACTAAAGTTGCTTATATTTGAACCTCTGCTCTATACTTTTCATATGTCCCAAATGCTTTCACATCTTTGCAACAATGTTTGGGAGCTTTGTGTTCTTTTCACCACCTCGTTTTGCTAATGTGTAAAAGATGTTAGCTTATTAGGTAAAAATTCAAACTCAATACTACATTGCTATATTTCTTTTTAGAACTCTACTTGTCTACAGAGTCTATACAGGGCACCTCAGTTATTTTATCAATATGGCACTTTGCCCAGAAGAACACATGTACACTTACATACACACACATACATTCTGACAATATTGAGCAAATTTTAGAAAATTACAGATCTTGTATTCATTACTTCCAAATTATATTTTTAAAATCTCAAAGGGACATAGAAACATTGCAATATGGGTGATCTCCTGAATTATGTGCTTTTCAATTCTTAAGTAAGCAGAGAGTGAAAATCTTTTTTTTTTACTTTTTCTGTCTTTTCCCCCTCCCTCTTTGATTTTTTCAGAAGAGCAGAAATAATGTAAGTGCCAATTGGGTTGAAGAAGGATGCTTCCCATTTTTGAATTTGATTTCTAAGCGTGAACTTGATGTTTGAGAAAGAAGTTATCACCATTTTCGTGGTGAGACTTTACAGATAAAAGCTACATGATCCTCCCAGATTACAAAGAATAGACTGAGGAAAATTGGAGCTAATGTGTCATTATATCAAGGCCATTCTAATATGATCCACTGCCACCCTTACTGTTATATGCCAGGTGCATCACATAAATAACACACCATCAGACTATGAGATAGGTTTTATTATACCCACTATAAAGATGAGAAAACTGAGGCTTAGAAATGCACCGTTGGCCACACGGCTAATGAATGGCAAAAATAGGATTGGAATTCAGCTCTGTCTGACTCCAGACTCTCCCAACTCTTCCTTGATTCAACCTGTAGTGGAATTATACAGAGAAAACACACATCTTCCTGGTGCTGACAGAGAGTTGAGAACATGTGGTTCTTCTGGAGAGAAGGCTGTGTGTTTACCAAGTGGTGACCTGGCCTAATGCCACAGGGAGGTCACAGCACAAGAGAAGTGCAGCTTTTCAGGAAAAGATAAGCATTGGGATGTTTTCTGTTTTCCTTTCCCCTTCAGTTCATTTTTGCCTACTATTAATCATTTCCTAAATATCTTCAGTATAGCTTCCATCAGGAAGGAGAAAAAATAGCTTTCTTTCAAATTCTTTCTTATTTTTGTTTTTTTAGAGACAGGGTCTTGCTCCGTCACCCACGCTGAAGTGCAGTGACCAAGAGTATAAAAATGTTAGTGTTCTAAGTCAAAGGATAACAAAGTGATCGTCTCAATTATTATGAGTGGGTAAGTTAGATAATAAGGCATATGAATTTAGGATAAAATCCATCTATGTATGCATGTGTAAACATGTACGCATACTTACATACATGCACGCACACACATGTAATGTATGCATCTACATGAATTCATACACACATTTTCTGTATCTATGTGTATATGCATTTGTACATATGTATATACACACACATACATTCTTACAGTATGTGCAAATTTTAGAAAATTGCAGATCTTGTTTTCATTACTTTCAAATCACATTTAAAAAAATCTCAAAAGGCTTGGTGCCTGTGGCTCAAGTGGCTAAGGTGCCAGCCACATATACCTGAGCTGGCAGGTTCGAATCCGGCTCGGACCTGCCTGCCAAACAACAATGACGGCTGCAACCAAAAAAATAGCTGGGCATTGTGGCGGGTGCCTGTAGTCCCAGCTACTTGGGAGTCGGAGGCAGGAGAATCGCTTGAGCCTAGGAGTTAGAGGTTGCTGTGAGCTGTGATGCCATAGCACTCTACCCAGGGCAATAGCTTGAGGCTCTGTCTCCAAAAAAAAAAAAAAAATCTCAAAGAAGGCTGGGTATGATGGCTCATGTCTGTAATCCCAGCACTCTAGGAGGCCAAGGCAGGTGGATTGCTTGAGCTCAGAAGTTCAAGAACAACCTGAGCCAGAGAGAGAGACCCCGTCTCTAAAAAATAGCCTGTCGTTGTGGCGGGTGCCCATAGTCCCAGCTAATTTGGAAAATGAGGCAAGAGAATCACTTGAGCCCAAGAGTTTGAGGTTGCTATGAGCTATGACGCCATAGTACTCAACCCCAGAGCGACTGAGTGAGACTCTGTCTCAAAAAATAATTAGAATAATAATAAAAATCTCAAAGGGGGTGGTGCCTGTGGCTCAGAGAGTAGGGTGCCAGCCCCATATGCTGAGGGTCCCAGCCCTGGCCAAACTGCAACAACAAATAAATAAATAAACTTAATAATAAAAAACAAAAACTAACAACAACAACAAAAAATCTCAAAGAGACATAGAAACATTGCAATATGGGTGATCTCCCTAATCATGTACTTTTCAATTCTTAAGCAGGGAGTAAAAATCTCCTTTTTTACTTTTTCTGGCTCTTTCCCTTCCCTCTTTGACTTCTTCAGAAGAGCAGAAATAATGTGCAGACAAATTTGTTTAAAGAAGGATGCTTACCATTTCTGGATTTGATTTTTAAGCATAAACTTGATGTTTGAGAAAGGAGTTATCACCATTTTAGTGTTGGAATTTTAGAAATTTTATCAATATAGTTACTGACTTGCAAATAATAAGACGATTACAAATCTTTATCTCATATTTCAAATGCTGGAGCCTCGGCCTTTCCCATAAAATCTATTATGCTGGCAGGGAGGAGGTCAGGAAGGAACATTAGAAGTTTTTCTGGATTCAGAGCAGAGAGAAGGAAAGAAACTGTGCAAAACTGGCACAGGAATCTGACTTGAGAAGATTTGGTATGTCCACATGCTCAGCTCTCAGACTAAAGGCTTTTTTATTTCTTTTATAATTCCATTTTCTTTTCTCCAACTTTCTACCAATTATAAAGCTCTCTTTTGTTTATACTCTCTTTCTCTCCAGAATGTTATGAAAAGTGCAATGTCCTTGGGATGTTTGAGGATTATTTGTCATTCATATCTTAGTGTAAACTAGCTCAGTGCAGTTGCTTGGCTTAAAATATGTAAACAAAATGGAGAATACCAAGTTTGCTGGGGTTATGGAAGAAGCTTGAGCTGAAAAGCAGTAGCTATGCTTTGGTGGGGGGCAGAGAGCATTGAAGAAAAGAACATAGCACCCGGGGCTCCCACACTGAGACAGAAGGGCAGAAAGAGAGGGTGGAACAAGGAGCAAACTGGGAAGTTGATAATTTGTCTGTATCTAGCCAGGTCTCTTTCATTTTTCATTTAGAAGGAGGAAAATGATCCATTAAAATTTCAAATTCTTTTGGGTCAAACTTGTACTTATTCCTTTAGTTCAGGCAGGGAGTGGTGGTGTTGGGGAGAATAATCCTCATCTTAATTGGTGCAGAAGTTTCCTATTTCCTGTTTTTGTTGTACCAATGGACACTTTTTCACACGTATCCCCAGTGCTTTACAGACTCTCAGCACATTTGGAGGAATCCAAAGTCCCTTGATGTGTGAACCATGTCCCAGAGAGAAATTCTTGAGTTTTCAGAGCAAATTGGTGGCAAAGTCAAGGACAGAAACCCCCTTGCTGGGTCTGCAACATGAACATGATAAACACTTGCTCTGAAAATATGAAAAGCCAATAACCTTGGGCAACAGTAAGTTTCACTTTCCCTTGTGTTTTTTATACCATTTTTTTGCAGAGCTTTTCTAACCTAAGCAAATACAATACCCTTTAGGCTGGTGAAAGTGCCTTATCTTACTCACTGACACCTTCATTTTTCATTCTTCTGGTGACTGTCCTGCTATCTCATCTCCTGCCTCACTTATCTTCTTTGCCTCTCTCGCTACTTCTCAATTTTGTGAGGAAAAGAAGAGAGAAGTGGTGTGTAGAGACAACCCTATTCCTTTTACAACTTCCTGTCCCTTCAAGAGGAGGCTTGCTGGGGTTTGCACTGCCCATGGTTTCCAGGCTTTGCCCTTGCCCAGGCATCCAGCAATTTACATGAAATAACTGGGATATAATTTCGTATCATGGGAAAAAACGAAATTAACAACTGAATTTGTCTTCGTGCTGGGTTCTATTCCCCCAGAACTGGTTTGACATGCCAGTGACATCCTTTTATTATGAATGGTTCCCTTCTAACACTGAAGGTGTATGCAATTATGATCCAAAGTCCTCAGGGACGCTTGACACTGATCCATTCACACAAATGTTATGACATCATAGGCATCAAACTTCAGACAATTTATGTTCGCAGACTCTGTAAAGGTATCTGAAAAGCCCTTCCTTTATCTGCATAAACATTTTCATATTTAAATTTTACACTTTGAATAATATGGAGTGTGAACCCATATTAACTTAAGTGGTGGTCCCTCGGCCCTCTGAAAGGTTGTGTGAATGTTGAGTTTCAAAGCTGTCATCAGAAGCTCCAAGGATCCCCAGACCCAAACAAAGAGAAAGGATCTTGAATTGGGAAATCAATGCATCATTTAAACCATCTCACCCAAGGTACTGATTTCTGTCTCTGTCTTATTTGGATGCATCTCCTCATTGATTTTCTTTAATATATGGCTTAAAAGATTTCAGTTGATGGCATCTTCTCCCATCATGTTCCTTTCGGTGCTGTTGATCAATTTAGGATAATAATTGAGTAAAAGGAGGGCTGTGGAGAGAACAGGGCTTCTTTGTTAAGGCAAGATGACTTCTGTGGTGGAAGAATTACAAACTTCCGAGTTAACACACTGGACATGGTTGTGCTGCAAAATTCATTTGAGATCTATTTCACAATTTCTTTGAGTCTCAGTTTCCCGATCTGTATGTTGGGAAATGGCATCTATTTCAAGAAGTTGTCATGAGGATGACATAGAATAAATACATACGTACAGGAACAGCCCGCCACCCTTCTTGGTGCTGAAGAGACACCCAATAAATAGGACTTCTCCCTTCCCTTGCAGGAAACAAACTGTTGGACTTGATTTTGTCTGGTAAAGTTACATTAGATGCCAAGACCCTACCCCACTGGCATTTGCAAAATTTACCTGTGAATTGACCTATTTTTAGGCCCAGAATGCAAATACTTTAGATTACAACTCTCAAACTACAAACATCTTCAATGTGCAATATTACCTTTCTCTTTCATTATTCTACATTTTGTTTGCCTTTTTCAGAGACAGAGTCTCACTTTGTTGCCCTTGGTAGAGCACTGTGGCGTCACAGCTCACAGCAACCTCCAGCTCTTGGGTTTAGGTGATTCTCTTGCCTCAGCCTCCTGAGTAGCTGGCACCACAGGTTCATTTTTTTCTTGTACTCCTGTTACTGCCTCACTTTTTGCAAATCTGGCCACTTTTTCCATTAACCACAGAGTCAATTCAGGTTGATCTGTTTCCAAGGATCTAAGAGAAAAAAAAAAATCTATCAAAGGGAAGAATAACTATAATATCTTTAAAGCATAATAATAAATTATACAACTTCTCCTCAAATTTTGCTCTGGGGAGAGGTTGACATGAAACATTCGAGGAAACATGAAACAGATCTTAGAGACAGACAATTTTTCACAGTGCAATGCAATTTTCTTTTTTTAAGGTTCAAAGCAAGGATTCCTTTTGTCATCTGCTTGATAGGTTATTTTTGACAAGATTTAACTTACTAAATTGTTCTCCTGCCCTTTAAAAGGGTCTGGGCACATGATCGTGCTAGTGAAAATGATGAATGTTAGTTCTTAATTGAAATTTTAAAATATCCATGCATCAAAGCATAGTCAACACATTTGTTATTTGGTAAAGGTTTCAAAGACTACCTTCTGTGGTGTCACATTCATACTCAATAAACAATAGTAAGGTGATCTGAGAGATGACTAGGGAAGAATCTGCCTTTTAGACTAGTAGTCTTTTTGAAGTGTCTCTTGAAGCTGGAATTCATCAAATTTTCCAAACATTCTTTCTTTCTTTCTTCTTTTTTTTTTTTTTTTTGAGATAGAGCCTTATTTTGTCACCCTCGGTAGAGTGCCATGTCACAGCTCATTGCAACCTCCAGCTCTTGGGCTTAGGTGATTCTCTTGCCTCAGCCTCCTGAGTAGCTGGGACTACAGGTGCCCACCGCAAAGCCCGGCTATTTTTCTTGTTGTTGTTGCAGTTTGGCCTGGGCTGGGTTCAAACCCGCCACCCTAGGTATATGGGGTCGGCACCCTACTCCCTGAGCCACAGGTGCTGCCCTAAAGATTCTTTCTTTAACATAGACAAAATTATTTGTCTAAGTCTAAATGTAAGACTCCATGGTAAGAACTCTAACATTGTATACTGTTAAAAAGATTGAGCATGCCTATGAAAGTTATTAATATTATTAATAATTACTTATACTAATAGAAATGCCTTATTTTCTTATTGGCTACAAAAAAATTGCTGAATTTTTAGCATCACACTGTCAAAAGATTTCCATAAAATTGTATGAAATTAAGAAGAAATTAAAGTGACTTAATTGTGATACAGGTTAAAGGATTTTGCCAATGCTATATAAACTATATTATAGTTGTACAAACATGTTAATTAATTAAATATACTTGTTATCAAAAACTTAATAAGGGGCGGTGCCTGTGGCTCAAGGAGTAGGGCGCTGGCCCCATATACCGGAGGTAGCGGGTTCAAACCCGGCCCTGACAAACAAACAAACAAACAAAAAAAAAAACTTAATAAGATAGGCTGGGCATGGTGCTGTAATCCTAGCACTGAAGGAGACTGAGGTGGGTGGATTGCTTGACTTCAGGAATTTGAGACCAGTCTGAGCAGGACTGAGACCCCTAAGAACAGAAAATTTAGCTGGGTGTTGTGGAAGGCGCCTATAATCCCAGCTACTTGGGAAGCTGAGGCAATCGCATAAGCCCAGGAGTTTGAGGTTGCTGTGAGCTGTGACACCAGAGCACTCTCTTGAGGATGACATAGTAAAACTGTCTCAAAAAAACCCAAAAAAACAAAAAACAACAACACCATTGTCATACCTAATAAGTTAACAATAATTCCTTGGTACCATATGAGTCAGTCCATAATTAATTCCCTTACTTGCCCTAAAATATCTCTCTTTTTTTCATTTTATTGGTTCAAATCAAATAATGAGCAGACATTTTAACAAGGTGACTTTGTTCCTGGATTCCAGGAAATAGAACAACGCTGGAGAGAGGAGGTCTTCAGACTCACCAGCTGGTGGAGATTGTGCAAAGAGTGACACAGCTTTCTGAGACGTTTGAATTTCATAGTCCATCAGTTAAAAGAAAAATCTGACACGATTCATAGGAGATTTCTAGTTTTTGTTTTGCTCTTTGAAGAGAAAGAAAATGTATCATCTATCTACATGATTATCTTATTTTTCAGAAGGACATTTTAATTCCCCAACTAGAAAAAATGTCATCTCACAATGATAGGTCTTTTCAGGAAAGAACATTTAGTGTGCATTTGGAAACGTTTCTTAGAATATAGATACTGCAACTGAAAAATACTTCAAAATTAGTAATATTAAATATTACAAGTATGTGATGAAAAATATAATTATTCAGTACACCTAAAATCAATGGTTGAACCAACAGGATGGGCAGTCAGGTAAGTGACAGCTCACTTAACCTTTCTATACCTTAATCTTCTCTGTAACATGGGTTAGTAATAATTCTTACTTGTAGGGTTCTTGCCAATAGGCATGTTCATACTTAACAAATTCTAGCTAATTATTAACTTTTAAATATTCAGGCAGAATCCCCTAAAGAACGTAAATAAACATGGGAGGACGTTAGGGAAACTCCATTTTTATCTTCGCATATCATATAGTTGTTTTCTCTCAAGCCCACTGATGTATACAGCAGTCAGAATTAATGATACCTCTGGGGGGATGTGTTTGAAAAGAAATGTGTTGTAAGTGTTGACAGAGCTATTTCTTTCTTGTTTGTTAAATGCTTTGGTGACTCTGAAGCCTTTCTAAATATGTCCTCCAAGTTGACAGGCTGGTCATATTGTCTACACTTTTCCATAATACTCTCTTAGTTTTTCTAAGGACAATATAGCTGGTAAAATCAAATTCAGTTTCACAGATTGAAAAACCAAGGCACAAAATAATGAAGTTAACTCATTACCATAATAATGGTTAATGTTTATTAGGACTTCATCTTCTAAATGCTCAATAGTTATCTTGACTCATATGCTGGGAGGTTGTGTTATGCCCAGGAGTCTCTCAAAGACCACACCACCTGACAAGTCAAATTTAAGGAGGAGTCCTTGTATTTATTTATTTTTTTTGCAGTTTTTGGCCAGGGCTGGTTTTGAACCCGCCACCTCTGGCATATAGGGCCAGCACCCTACTCTTCTGAGCCACAGGCGCCGCCCAAGGAGTCCTTTTATTGAAGAGCTGGCCAGTGACTGCCTCAGTGTCCCAACATGGGGTTTCTGAGAGCAGACCCCAGTGGTCTGTGGCTCTGGTTTTTTATAGGGCAAAACTTTTCCAGGGGGCAAGCAAGTGTTATTATAGAAGTGAAAACAGCTGTTAAAGGAGTAGGGGGAATCACAAGAGTAGGGCCATTAGTCATTTTACACCATGCTATGATCTGGAGAGCGATTAGTGATTTTTCTTCCTTACAAAATAGGTACAAACCACAGTGTCCTAGGGGGGAAATGCAGGGAGGAGAACTTTTACAGGTAAGGGGTGTAAAGGGCATGACCATAAAAAGCTATAATCCCTAGGGCCACAATCACAAGCAAATGCATTTACAGTTACACAATGGGAGGGCAAAGAAGAGGAACTAGTATTGAAGGGAGTAAATAGTAAAAGGGAGTCAAGCTTGTTCTTTTAACATTTCAATATCATATGCGAATTGTATGAAGACCACCTTAACATAATCATGAGGGTTGTTGTCACAAGGGTGGTTAGTGACTTTCTACACAATATTAATAATAATTCTAACAGTTCTAACCAGGTACACTTAAAATACCATGCAATGGGCTGGGAGGCAAGTGGAACCGTTTTTTGTTGTTTTTTTTTTTTAAAGCAATAAAATGTAACAAAACAACAGAATGGAGTCAGACCCGCTTTGCCTCCCCACTGATTCTCAGGCATAAGAGTTACAATAAAATGGAGTGAGGCCTGCTTTTCTTTCACCCTAACAGTTGGTACAATTTCATGCTCATTTTAAAGATTGCCATTTTTTTTTCTTGTGAGACAGTCTCATTTGTCATCCTTGGTAGAGTGCCATGGCATCACATATCACAGCAACCTCTAATTCTTGGGCTCAAGCGATTCTCTTGCCTCCGCCTACTATAGTCCAAGTAGTTGAGACTACAGGCACCCACCACAACATCCAGCTATTTTTAGAGAAAGGGTCTCTGATCTTGCTCAGGTTGGTCTTGAACCTGTGAGCTCAGGGCAATCCACCCGCCATGGCCTCCCAGAGTGCTGGGATTACAGGCATGAGACACTGCATCTGGCCTGCTATATTTGTTTCTCTCCCTTTTTTCTTTTACTTCTTTCAATTTGCTGAAGATATTTGGAGCAAATAACCGATATAAATTATTTATCCCTGCTCTTGTCATTATCCAGGAGGTTGGTATGATTTCAACCTTATTATAAAGACAAGGAAACTGAGGCACAGGGAGATTAAGAAACTTGTCCAGGATCATAAAGCTCGTGGTGGTGGTGGTGGGGGGGGGGGAATAACAGGATTCACACTGGCAAGTCTAGCTCCAGAGTGGGTGTTCTTTTTTTAATATTTATTTTTTATTTTTTTGAGACGGAGTCTCACTATGTTGGCCTTGGTAGAGTGCTATGGCATCATAGCTCACAGAAACCTCAAACTCTTGGACTTAAGCGATTCTCTTGCCTTAGCCTCCCAAATAGCCAGGACCACAGGTGCCCACTACAATGCCCAGCTATTTTTTTGTTGTTGCAATTGTCATTGATGTTTAGCTGATCCAGGCTGGGTTCAAACTCGCCAGTCTGGGTGTATGTGGCCGGCGCCCTACCCAAGGAGTACAGGCGCTACCCAGAGTGTGTGTTCTTAATGCTTCTGAATGTGACGGCTCATGGTATGTGATTCAGCATACTTTCCTCAGATGAGGCTAGGCTCTACTCTCTCCTTTATCGAGGTATATTTTCTTTGGCGGTGGGAGTATTTCTTCATTTGTATTTCTTTCTCACCTTTAATTTTTAAAAGAAAAGTAAAGAACAATAACTTCTTGGCTGGGCTGTGTGGCTCACACCTATAATCCTAGCACTCTGGGAGGTGGAGGCAGGAGGATTGTTTGAAGTCAGGAGTTCAAGACCAGCCTGAGCAAGAGCAAGACTCCATCTCTACTAAAAGAAAAATTAGCCCCACATAGAGGCAGGCACCTGTAGTCCCAGCTACTAGAGAGTCTGAGGCTGGAGGGATTACTTGAACCCAGGAGTTTGAGGTTGCTGTGAACTAGGCTGAGGCCACCTCACTCTAGGATGGACTACAGAGTAAGACTCTGTCTCAAAAAACCAAACCAAAACCAAACCAAAACCAAACAAAATTTAAAAAAGAAACAAACAAACAAACAAAAAAAAAGAACTTCTCCACATTACTCATTTCCCTGTCATTCTCTCCCTCCCCAAATATCACCACCACCAACTGCAATATCAGCAGAAGATTCTTTAAGTGAGTGGATTCTTGTTGTATTCAAAGAGCAGCTCATCCCCCAGGCTGGAGTTAGGGGATAGGGAGATAGGGTAGGCAGCCCCCTCCAACACCTGTGAGCCAGCACATCTGGTCCCTCTCTTGCACCCCCCACCAAGGAATGTGAGCCAGAGGCAGTCTCCCCCACTTCACCCCAAGACTCCACTGTGCCTCTTTGTTGTTTCACAAAGATATATTTGTTTGGTCTTTTCATCTCTTCATTGTTTTAATCTAAATGGAGAGAGAGGGGTGAGGGCAGAGGGAGAATTGCAACCAAATCCTTCCAGAGGAGAGAGAGGTAGGGTATCTTTGGCCTCCCTGCCCTTTTCAAATGCACATTTCCTCAAAAGGCCTCCTCTCTTCACACCTTTTCTCTTCTTGTGCCCTTTAATCTGACTGACTATGTGGCTATTGATTTCTCTCATATCTGGGGGAGAAGGGCTTGGAATTCATTTCGGCCATATAAAGCTATGACTGCAGACCAGTCACACACATAAAATCCAGGTTTTGACAGAGGACAGTGAGAAAACAATTCTTACAAGTTATCTTGTGGTCATTAGAAGTTCAGAGAGGTGCTTTCAGGAGAGAGAAGGAGCCGGAAAGATATTATTAGAGTCATTTATTTGAGGGGGAAAAAAAGAAACCAAAAAACACCTCTTTTTGAGATGAGACTTCCAGACAAAAGTTCATGTTCTTTGGAGACCTTACTTTGATTCTTTTGCTGGCTTTAAATGAGATCATCTTTTTCAGATGAGATTTTGATGGTAGTATGTTTGTTTTCCTCAGAATTTCTTTTCTTTTCCTTTTTTTTTTTTTTTTTTTGAGACAGAGTCTCACTTTGTGGCCCTCAGTAGAGTGCTGTGGCATCATAGCTCACAGCAACCTCAAACTCTTGGGGTCAAGTGATTCTTTTGCCTTAGCCCCCTAGTAGTTGGGACTACAGGTGCCTGCCACAATGCCTGGCTGTTGTTGCAGTTTTCATTGTTGTTTAGCTGTCCCAGGCTAGTGCATGTGATCTTTTTTTTTTTTTTTTTTTTTGGCTGGGGCTGGACTTGAACCCGCCACCTCTGGCATATGGGGCCGGCGCCCTACTCCTTTGAGCCACAGGCACCGCCCCAGCCTCAGTGCATGTGGCTGGCACTGTAACCACGGTGCCACGGGGCATTGAGCCATGTTTTCCCCAGAATTTCTAACAGTTTCATCAACTATGCACATAACTCAAGTCTGCCCAGTTTTTTGATTGTTCCACTTTGTGGTCCATGCTGGGGAGTGGGGCTTGTGTGCCCCAGAGGCCTGGTGGGCTCCCCTGAGGAAGGAGGCTGCCTGGGAGCTGGCCAGGAGGATCCCACGGCATGGGTGGTGAATGGGCACAAAAATACAGTTAAGTGGAAGAAACACGTTCTAGTGTTCTGTCAACACAGCAGGGTGACTAGACTTAACAATAATTTACTGTATATGTCAACATGCTAGAAGAGAAGATTTGGAATGTTCCCAACACGAAGAAATTATATCGGTTTGAGGGGATGGCTATCCTAATCACCCAGATTTGATCATTAGACATTGTATGCTTGTATCAAAATGTCACATGTACCCCTTAAATATGTACCTTTATTATGTATCAATAAAAATGTATTTTGAAAAGAATGAGTGTCTAAGGAGAGCAGACAATTTAGAGATAGTATATAAATATTATGTTTAAAAATAAGCTGGGCATAGTAGCTCACGCCTGTAGTCCCAGCACTTTGGGAGGCTGAGGCAGGAGGAAAACTTGAGGCCAGGAGTTCAAGCAAGCCTCAACAATATAGTGAGATAGAAAATATAAAAAAATTTTTTTTTAAATTTCTACAAAAAATTTAAAAATTAGCTGGATATGGTGGTGGGCACCTGTAATCCCCGCTACCCAGGAAGCTGAGGTGGGAGGATCTCTTGAGTCTGGAGTCCAAAGCCACTGCCCTGCAGCCTGGGCAACAGAGCAATATCCTGCCTGTAAGACAAATATACAAAAAACTGATGCTTGTTGCATGGGGGTAGGGTAGCTGGGGCGTGAAGGGCCTTGCTCTGTGTGGGATGGCACTGGGGTAGAGTGTGCAGCCATTGGCCACCAGAGCAGGAAGAGAATGGCCAGGGAATGGCCTTTTGTGCACAGCAAGCTGCTTTAACTTCCATCTGAATGCAGGGTGAAGCTAGGGAAGGGTTCCATACCCCATCCAGGTGTGAGAGTGGGATCACAGTTGGTTGATCCCAGAGACAACCCTATTGCAGTGATCCAGATAAGGGGCCATTAGGTCCCCAGGTGAGGTGATGGTGAGGATGTAGCCCAGAGGGGAGATTCCACATCACTTAGGAAGTGGAATTTAGAGAACACAGTGATAAACTGGATGTGACAGGCAGGGGAAGAAAGGGCCTCGATCAATGTATAAAGGATGTGTTGGTATTTATGATGCTCAAAGGTGGGTGAGACCTATAGGTCTTCAGTTGCTTCCGATTTATGAGCCACTTAGCAAGTCAAAATAGTAACACAGGTACATGAGTCTGAAGAAGTCTAAGGAAAAGGGTTCAGCCAAAGATGTAGAAAGGAGGAGCCTGGTCTAAGGATGTGGAATCAGACAAAACAACAAGGATGTCAGGAGTGAGAATGAAGGTTTCCAAGGAGGAAGGGATCTGACAGTACTGCCAAGGTCTATCTAACTCCCCCCAGGTTATAGGAGGAAGAGGGTCCGGCCCTGTCACCATCAGTCATTATGCAGAGACGGGGGGGTCGATCCACCAAACATTGTCAGAAGGCTGGGATTCTGGAGAACAGTGAGAGTAGCCTCTCCCAAACTGTTTTGTCCTTCCATTTCCAAAATTACATTAAGTTCAAAACACAGACCACACCAACCCCTATTCCAAATAATAATCAGCATAAGTCAGTGTCCTATTTCAACATTCCAATTCAAAAATTAATCTCCTAAATAATTCCACTTAAACTACTCAAGATGGACACCTGTGGGGTGGTAGCTAAATTTACAAAACATTAAGAATGGGAGACAGGGGTGAAGGTCAGACCGGACCTAAACAGACCAGACCAGCTGTGTCAAGTCTGCCCCAGCCTAACAGACTCCACCTTATTCTCACTACATGTGCTTTCACCCTGCCTGTTTAAGATGGCTACTCATCCATGGGGGAGACCTGTAGGTCTTCAGGGGACTTCCCAAACCTCAACGCAGGCAAAGGTGTCTGAAAAATGTCAAGGAAGTCAGTGGTTGGAGAAGGAAACTAACATTAGTCAATCCCACTAAATGACAAGTTGTGTCCATATAACACACACACACACACACACACACACACACTGGGAGGGTTTGCTCATTTGCTGTTAACTGCTAGAAAACAAAGTGTGTACATCACTTTATGCTAAACATCAATGTTTGCACATCCCGGGATCTTTGACACACAGGAATCTTTCTCTCCCTGTCATGTACAATATATGTCAGTTCTAACATGTTTCTCCCTTCCTTGTGAAAGGGAAAAACTTTATAGAGTCTTTTTACAGAATGGAAAGAATTTGAGATAATTTTTGTTCTTGGGTCCTGTTGTCCCCTGGTCCAGTTTAGTGGGAGACTTAGACTTCTCTCACTTCAAAGCATACGATCTTTCAAGTATATTTTTCAAATAAAGACATGATACTGTTCCACATTTCCATTGCCACCAATAGAGGAGTGTATAAACATAGTGTTACAAAATAAGCTGATGCCAGTTGCCTGGTGTATCTTAAATGCAAATGTCTTCCAGACCAAAATTACTCATGTCTCTAGGGCAATGATATAAATAACCTGTGCTTACTGTTCAACATATAGAGGAGATGGCAACAGTCATGAGTTTTTAATAGTTTCATAAATACCCTATCTGAAAATAGTTCATGAATATTTGGGAAGTGAAGTATACATTTTGTCACAGACTAGTGGTTTGCAAAGAAGATCCTGGATGGTGAGATTAAATAGTGTGCAATTTGCATGGACACAGATACACAGATTTCGATATGAGAGAATTCTTTTCACATATTAAATGTCTTAGTATATTTACATAACAGTAACAGAGAACAAAAAAAGCAAAGGGCACTAACTATATTGTGTCAAATAGAAGATCTCCTGGAACTCCCGCTTTGGTTATGCACTGTTTGTTGCTGTATCTGAAGATAAAGTTGTTCTATTTCCTTTTCTTTTGTTTCAAATATGTCCTCCAAAGACAGGCTAAATATTTCAGTTGCTGTGTTAAGTGGTTCATATTCTCTCCTGTTGGCCAACAGTGCTGGAGGTAAGTCCTATATCCTGTGTGTGAGGCCAAGGAGGAGGAAGTAATGATGAATTTTAATTTTTTTTTTTTTTTGCAGTTTTTGGCTGGGGCTGGGTCTGAGCCTGCCACCTACGGCATATGGGGCCAGTGCCCTACTCCGTTGAGCCACAGGTGCTGCTCTAATTTTTATTTTTTTTGAGACAGAGTCTCAAACTGTCACCCTGGGTAAAGTGCTATGGCGTCATAGCTCACAGCAACCTCCAACTGCTGGGCTCACACAATCCTCTTGCCTCAGCCTCCCAAGTAGCTGGGACTACAGGTGCCTGCCACAATGCCTGGCTGTTTTTAGAGATGGGGTCTTGCTCTGGCTCAGGCTGACCTAGAACTCGTGAACTCAGGCAATTTACCTGCCTCCGTCTCACAAGCACTGGGATTACAGGTGTAAATCACCTTGCCTGGACTCATAATATGCAAGATTTTAAAGCAGTCCTGAAAGGTTTTTGAAACCTCTGAATTTTCAGTTTAGCTTAATATTTTGGGAAAGATCTGCCAAAAACTGCAGAGGGGCATGACAATTTTAAATATGAGTCAGGGGTAGGGGGCAGGGAAAGACTTTCCCCTTTTTCTATTCAAGATCAGGGCATGTAAAGGGTCAAGTTTATTCTGGACTCACCTTCATTAGAAATTGATAACACAAGTAACTCATGGCCTCAGCTGGGGTGGAACTTGGTTTGAAATGGAACAACCTGCCCCTCTAGGGGGTGTGAGGGCAGAGGGTTAGAGGTTGCCAATGAAAAACTAAGGGGCTGGCAGTGCCTGTGGCTCAAAGGCGTAGGGCGCTGGCCCCATATGCCGGAGGTGGTGGGTTCAAGCCCAGCCCTGGCCAAAAACTGAAGAAAAAGGAAAATGAAGGGGCTTTTCAATGCACATCTTCAGGGATCAAATGCTTGTTCATAGAGCTAGCTTCACAAGTAGATAACAACTTAAAGTGTTCATAAAAATGGCTTCCTTCCTAGTCTGCTGAAGGTGTTTTTAATACTGTTCCTCCATGGAGGCCAACTTTGGAAGCATCTACGAGTGACCAGTCCCCACTTGGCTATGCCTCCCAGTCTCAGTCGCAGCTGTGGTGGAAGTGTCCATTTCCTGTGCTCCATCTATGCTCATTCCATTTATTCAGCATAAAACTGCAAATTTGTGTTGGCCCCTGTTCTGTCTCTTTAACTGAGTTCTAAGTTTAGAGTCAGATGCGCAAGAGTGTTGGCTTGAATCCCCTCGCCTGCGTTTCATATCGAGCTTTTTATTCTGCTAATTGTGCAATTACATTATTCAGCTTCTCTAACACTCAGTTTAGTCATCTATAAAATGGGTATCTTCCTAGTAGTCCATTAGAGGCTTGTTGTGGAGATTAAGAATGCAGTCTGTAAAGCGCTTAGTGGGAGTGCCAGTCACACTGGAAGTCAAGGTTAGCTGTAATTAATCAATGTGTCCTTCTGAAAAGGAAGGTGATTTTACTCTATCAAGAGGCAAAACACCTGTAAAATCAGATTATGCCGTACACCTGGGCATCTTCCTTCTGATGGCTCAAGTGGACGGATCGTTTAAGAGAAGGTAGCAGTGTTGGTTTGAAGTTGTTTCTTCCTTTCATCTCTTCAAGGGAGTAGAGAAAAAGAAGAGTGGTCTGACTCTGACCAAATGAGAAACCAGGCTTGACCAGGCAAGCCTCATTTAGATATTCTGTGTATAAATGCATATCATGATTCCCAGAGCTCCTTCGTGACAGCTTCCTGAGTTAATGGTCAAGGCGAATTTTCTCAGGCTGGGCTTACCCAGATCTGCCTCGGAAGAGATAGCCAACTAATTCCTATGTTTTGGCCTTTGGCTTAGAAAAAGGGAACAAACTGCTTGTTTCAAGAAACTTCCTGGGACCAAAAAGCACTCTTTTCTTTCTTTTCTTTCTTTTCTTTCTTTTCTTTTCCTTCCTTCCCTCCCTTCCTCCTTCCTTCCTTCCTTCCTTCCTTCCTTGAGGAAACTGTTTAGAAAGAAAATAGCTTAGAAAGCTCTCCAATTTCATTCTATTAGGGTAAAAAAAAATGTCTCCTGTCCTCATTCTTAGATGTTATTCTTTTAATTTTTTTAGTTTGCCTCACAGGAGGTATATGAAGCAAAAAATACCGGTAGAGGGGCACGGAGCCTTTTCCACTTGACTGCTGGGCCACTGACTGGGGTTTCCCTCGGTAGTTCACTGAAGTGTGCGTGTGCGTGTGTATGTGCGTGTGTATGTATATGTGTGTATATGTGTATGTGTGGAAGGTAAAGTCAGGGCCGGGCTGGACCTGATCAGTGCAAGCTAGACCAGGGGTGAGCGGAGGAGCAAGTGAGCAAAGCTTGCTCCTGGACCTTGCTCGTGGTCAGGCTTGCTGTCTGCGGTCTCTCCCTCTGAAAGTCTCATCACATCCTTGACTGTCCAGCCAACATGCTACCTTTTGTTTTGCCAAGACGGTTGCCATGCTCAGGGAGAGCCATTGCTCCCTCTCTGCCCCAGCCAGCTATACTTTTGTCTGTAGAGAGAGCATCTCCTGCTCCCCCCAATGTTCCCTACTCCTTAGTCTTCCCCTTCTGTGTAAAGAGCTTATATTTTTCATCCCACATACTGAATATTTTTCCTTATCTCTGGTTTCTCTTCACATTCGTTTGAGAGTTGCCTGACTTTCTATGAGAGTACCTATCTTCATTTTCCTTTCTTCTTCAGCTGCACAAAGCCCCCTGAAATTCTTACAGTCAGACCCCCAGATATAGGATGCACATAGAAAATAATTCACCTCTAACATTGCACCAAAAAAGGAAATAGCAGTTTTATTGAACCCATCAGCCCGGGTATGTGGCCAGCACCTTACTCACTGAGCTATGGGTACCAAGCCTGGTAATAGATTTTTTAAAAAGTAATTTATTTCTTGTAGTTCTGGAGGCTGGGGAATCCAAGATTGGGCTACTGCCTCTGGTGAGCTCCTCCTTGCTGTATCTTACATAGTGAGATAGAGCGAGCCTGCCAGCACAGGTGTCTCTCCTTCCCTTTATAAAGCCACCACTTCCATCATGGGAGCCCCACCCTGATGACTTTATCTAATCCAACTTACCTCCCAAAGACATCAACTCCAAGTATCATTAACAGATGAACACATGGAACTTGGGGGACATATTCAAACCATAACAAAAAATAACACACATGATATCATGAAGAATCAACTCCTTTTATGTATTTTTTAAAGTACCAAAGAACATTTCAAGAACTCTATCAAGTTCTGAAAAAAACTGGGCATTCTTTTTCTTGTTAAAAAGTACTATATATTTTTATTTCAAAATATCAGGGGGGTACAAGTGTTTTTGTTACATGGATGCATTTTATAATGCTTAAAGCATGAGTATTAAAGGGGCATATGGTGCAGTGCCTCGAACATTAGATGGTGCTTAATTAAAAAATCCATATTTGTTGTGTGCCTGCAATATACTGGTCACTGAGCTGGGCACTAGGACACAATAGATAGGGCCTTACATACTGGTGGGATTGCAGAGTTAACAACGTCTTAGGGTGTTGTCCTCCCTTGGTTCTAGTTTACATAGAACAGTGTATCTACGCAGCATAGAATAAAGGAAATATTGGCAATTACCTGGCAAATTAATTAAAGGAAAAAGCCAACCCTCTCTCCTAGGAGTTATATTTGACCCAGGGCAACAGCTTGAGGCTCTGTCTCAAAAAAAAAAAAAAAAAAGAGAGAGAGAGAGAGATAGAAACAGGTGGGTCAGGGAAGCTAAGGGAAGTGTTTGCTTCCAGAGGGAGAGAGGGGTCAGAAGTTTCTGACACAATTGAGAAATCAGATAAAGAACAAAAAGGGTTTAAGCTGGGTGCCTTGAGGTCCTCAATTAAACGCAGTTTTACCGGGGAGGGAGCAAGATGGTGGCTGAGTCACAGCTGCTTTGCAACTGGGTGTGGTGAGATTGGGGCGCAAAGACTCCAGGCATCTCCCGCTTGTGGGCTGTGCCCAGAAACATCCCTTCAGGGAGACCGTGAGAGACTTCTGGACCCCAGGAAGAGGACAAAAGCAGTGGAGAACTGACAAGTGGTTGCGTTCATTTGGTCAGAACGCAGTTTTAATGGGGTGGTGGAGTGAAAAGCCAGGTCCTAATTAGGGAGTGGAGTGAATGAGAGATGAAAACACGGAGAAAGCGTGTATGGAAAACTCATCCTTTGGGAAAAGGGAGAAAGATAAGAATAGAAAGAACTAAATGCCACATGCCAAGTGACAGCTGGTGGCCCACGTGAGAGACAGGACAGTGCACCAGCTACTGGTAGGGGCTCTGGAGCCAGACGGCCTTGGCTCTAAAGGTTGACTGCCACTTACGCTCTGTGTGACACTGGGCAAGTTATTTTTCCTTCGGTACCTCTATCCCTTCATCTGTAAAATGGGCATAGCTAGTGTCTTTTTCACTGAGTTGTCATAATGATTAAAGGTAAAGTGCCTGGTACTTAATAAATGCTCAGTATACTAAAGCTTTCATTACTATATTATTTATTTATTTATTTATTTATTTTTAGACAGAGTCTCAAGCTATCACCCTGGTCATAGCTCACAGCAACCTCAAACTCTGGGGCTCACGTGATTCTCTTGCCTCAGCCTCCCAAGTAGCTGGGACTACAGTCACCCTCCACAATGCCTGGCTATTTTTTTGTTGCAGTTGTCCTTGTCGTTTTAGCAGGTCTGGGCCAGGTTGGAACCCGCCAGCCTCTGTGTATGTGGGCACCACCCTTTTATTACTGTCTTTGAAGTACTACGGAAACACAGCATGAGACTGATTCTGTCAGGTGAGCTGAGTTAGGGAATAATTTGTAGAGGTGCCATGGAAGCCGGATCATAAAGTGTGAGTAAAAAGTTGTTTGTTTGTTTTTTCAGGTGGAGAAAAGAAAAATCAAAAGGAATATTTGAGAAGGGAACACAAATTATATGAACAGAAATTAGTAAATGTGAAATCCTGGGGTGAAATTTGGTTAATAGCTCTAGCAGGAATTTGGAAAAATCCATTACTAAGATATAAAGACAAAAGTCAGCTATTACCTCTGGAGAGGGAAATCGAGGTAATAAATTAATTATTTGTTTTTGTTTTTGTTTTTTTTTTAGCTCTCTGATTTCCGAGCAATTTTGTTGGCTTTATTAATGCCTTTGGTCTTGCTTGTGGCCCTTATATATCTGGACAAGTCGTAGTGGCTTCCTGAGGAATTGCTTTGATCAAATTGTGCTATTTGCCTGTGTCAGCTGATCAGTAAGAAATAGTCTAGTGAAATTCATCATCACATTTACTGTAAAGATATTGCTGCAAATGGGCTTCATTATGTTGCACAGTATTCTGTCTACAAGGATCCTTAGGACACTGTCTTCACAGTCGTAACACAAAGAATAGCTGCGCTTCACTTGACTATGTGGCTTGGTTTTATAACAGAGCCCCTATAGTCCCTGCAGTCTTTGTAAGGACTGTCAGAAAGCCTACAGTAAATTAGTAATTTTAGTAGTTCAACCCACACAAGTACCATACATTTCATGTGCGAGACGCTACCTACATTCCTATCACTTATTCTTTTTCTCAAGTGCTCCTAATTCATGCACTTTGGAAATACTGTATGTCTCTTTCAAAGCTACTTAAACTCCTTTTGAGGTAGACGGGTGGTTTAAGAGCATGAGATGTGAAGTCAAAATGTCCCCTTACAAATCTCTATTTTACCACTTACTGACTGTACAACTTGGGGCAAGTTACTTAAGCCACAATGCCTCGGTTTCCTTATCTGTAAAACAGGGATAACTCTTTTTACTTCATAGAGTTTTGTGAAGATTAAAGGAGATAATTCATGTAAATTACACAGTGCCTGGCAATAGAGGGCACTCAACAAATCTGTGTTGTCATTATTATTACTAACATTATTTTATGTTAATATTGACGATCGTGATATAGAAACTCATGAGTATGAAAAAACCTGATTATTTCCTCCTAGGAAATCAAAGTAGTTCTGCTTCCTCCAGGTTTATTTGAAATTCACATGCCTTGATATCCATGACAGGGAGGCAATTTTGGGAATAGATTTTCAAGTGTTAACAACTTAAATCAGGCAAAAGAGCACGCTCGATAATTAGCAGCAGCAATAGACGGTTAAATGGAATACAGTGCTTTTTCTATGTGTATCTCTCTTACTAACATATGAGCTGGTGTTCTGTCTTAAGGCTGATGGGTCTATTTTACATAGTAGTTCTAGAAGTGTTAGTGAAATGCAAGAGATCATTCCCTCTTGCAATTCAAATGAAATATTGCATAGATAATTTCAGAAAGGAATTTTCCAGACAGTAGGAAATAGTTCTTAGCAAGCTTCAAAACCAGAAACAATGCTAGAGCTACTTCTGCGTGAGCACAGCCATGTGCTGAGTGCCCCATTTGATTTTTAAGGACGCAGATTTAATTTCATGTGACAATCTGGCATCAAAGTTTCCCTCAGTCTTTTTTTCTCCAAATAGCCCAGTAAATATGAAAATGCAATCTAACAGTAAAAGATTAAATTTGCAGAATTCTACTTGCAGGGCACCAGGGTTATTATGAAGGCAGTAAATGAGCAAATGAGATTAAGGAAAATGCTGGCGATAGTTGTATATTATAAACATATCTAACACACGATGAAATGTCATTCTGTCATCTAGCTTGGTTCCTATATTATTTCCATTGACTATATTTATCAAGGAAATGTAGTAACTCTTCAGCAAGAAGGGAACCTTTTTTTTTTTTTTGCGGTAGTAAAAGGACTTTATTTTCTGTATATAATGCTGTATAATAAATCTTTTGGAATGTTCCTGGTTTTTTTTTTTTTTTTTTTGAAGTTTTTGGCTGGGGGTGGGTTTGAAACACCCACCTCTGGCTTTTGGGGCCACCGCTCTACTCCTTTGAGCCACAGGCACTGCCCTGGAATGGTCCTGTTTTTAAGATGATTAAAGTTAGCAAATTTACTTTCAAGGGCTATAAAAATAATTCTTAGTAACTTATAATTAAATATCTAAAAATTCTTTTTTTTTGTTCTCTGATAGCGGTTCTCAACCTGTGGGTTGCAACCCCTTTGTAACAATGAAAATACATCCTGCATATCAGATATTTACATTACAATTCATAACAGGAGGCATTAGGAAGGCTGAGAACCACTGTTCTATGAGAAAAGAATGACAAATTGCAATTTACTACACAAAAATTTAATTTGAAGGTTGATCTCATTTATGCTCCTAATGAATTCATTTGCATTACACAGTTTATTTCAGCCCAATGTCCTGTTTTAAAAATAGAATAAATATTTGTCTATTTGAATAGCACATGACCAAGTATTCTCTGCTTAAATTTCATTTGTTGATACAGGATTCCATACTGTAATGTAAGAAAAATAAATGATTTGCTGTTTCTTTTCTTCTTTTTTTTTTTTTTTTTTTTTGGCCAGGGCTGGGTTTGAACGCATCACCTATGGTATATGGGGCCAGTGCCCTACTCCTTTGTGCCACAGGTGCTGCCCTGATTTGCTGTTTCATATTTTCTTTTCTTTCTTTCTTTTTTTTAGTCTTCATGTGAATAATTATAATAAAAAAGCAGCTCAGGGAATCTTTGATTATATATTCCAAATTCTCAGCCTAATGTTGGACTAGCTGGTTAGCTATGGGCCTGCCATGATTGACTATCAGGGACATGGATGTTCTGGTTTGGCCTGTTCAGTGGTTACAATGTTGCCTTGGGCAGGCCTGCTCATCTCTTTTCCTTACATTTCTCGTTTGTTCCCAGGAGAAGAGGAATTCCCAATCTATCTGAATAATGGTCATCAAATCTTTTGAATGCACTTCAAAAGCCCTGCTGAAAGATGGCACTCAGACCAGTCACTGATATATGTTGAAAGTGTCTTTTAAAAATCTGATATATTTTCATGTATATCAGGAATATTATTGCAACTTTTGGACAGAAAGACCACAATATAGAAAGAATGAGTGATCTGGACATTGATGGCTCATGCCTGTAATTCTAGCACTCTGGGAGGCTGATTCAGGAGAATCCCTTGAGCTTAGATGTTCAAAACCAGCCTGACCAAAGCAAGACCCTGTCTCCACTAAAAACAGAAAAATTAACCTAGTGTTTTGGCGGGCACTTGTAGTCCCAGCTGCTTGAGTGGCTGAGGCAGAAAGATCACTATAACCCAGGGGTTTGAGGTTGATGTGAACCAGGCTGATGTCACAGTACTCTTGCCTGAGCAACAGAGTGCGACTGTCTCAAAAAAAAAAAAAGAAAAAAAAAAGATAGAGGATTAATCCCAGGTTTCTGGTTTAGATTTAGGATCATTATCCCAAAGTAAAATAAATTATTAAGTGTTGTGGGATATCTTCAGATTTTACTATAAATTTCATACACTTAGTGGTAGTTTTATGGTTAGTAAAGAAGGCAATACATAATGAAGGAGTGAAAGGGTTTTCCCACCATGGTGTAGGCAGCCTACTCATTTTCCTGGAGCACAAACCATTCCAGGATTTGGAAGCAATGTACTGTTTTCTTATTAAAATAATCTCTAACATATTACACAATGAATGCAAAATTTATAAATAACATTTTAAAATAAGACAAGCGATTCATAGAAATTTCCAAGAGCTTGTACTGATATTCCAAACTTTCTAGAGGTAGCATTTTAAATTCCTATTGGGATACTTGCTGGAAAGTGGGAAACCCTCCCCCTCCCCCAGCCCTTTCTTTAGTTATTTAAATAGCCCTGTGGTTTGCTAAGTTACTTCGTGGTAATCTTTCAAAGTTGATGAGAATTTGCTTTGAAAAATGAATGAGTCTCCCTGGGAAGATAACAGTTCTCATGTATGAAAATATATATGTATTTGGAAAAGGAAATTTTTGCTAAATTCTTTTGGCAATGGCTAAGTGTAATGAAGCTTCTATAGATCAAAGCCAACCAGCAGTGTGGTTGACATTCGCAGTGATGATAAGAAATGTTTTAGGCCAGGCAGAGTGGCTCATGGCTGTAATCCTAGCACTCTGGGAGGCTGAGGTTCGGTGGATTGCCTGAGTTCAGGAGGATTGTCTGAGCAAGAGTGAGACCCTGTTTCTAAAAATAGGTGTTGTGGCAGACACCTGTGGTCCCAGCTACTTAAAAGCAGAGGCAAGTGAATCGCTTGAGCCCAGGAGTTTGAGGTTGCTGTGAGCTATGATATCACCTCACTCTATCCAGGGTGACAAAGCAAAACTCTGTCTCAAAAAAACAAACAAACAAAAAAAAAAACCACAAAGAAAAAAAAGTTTTAGCTGTCTCATGATTCTAGAAAATCACTACTGCCTTTCCCACCCTCAAGGAACCTTGGTTAAGTTCCTCTAGTCTAGGTTAGAGGATGTTTGAGACAAGGAAAAATAGCCACTTCTGCAAAAAATTAACCAGTGCATTAAGTCCGAGTCCAGACACTTTGAGCTTTACCTTAGTGAGACACCTGGTTTCTCCATAGTTAATAACAAAGAATTAGTGGTGGCTGTTGTCTTCCCTGTTTATCTGATAGTCTTATTATCAGGGCTAAACTGTCAATCTTGATATATGGAGATAAAAGACATGGTCTGGAGTGGGAAAGTCAGTTCTATTCCTGCTGGAGGTGATTTTGGGCAAATCAATTCACTTTGATAAACCTGTTTTTTCATCAGTTAAGTGTGGCTCATGTCATATAGTTGTTGCAAGAATTAAAGGAGATAAACCTTGAAAAGTATTTAGCACAGGGCGGTGCCTGTGGCTCAGAGGAGTAAAATGCTGGCTCCATATACTGGAGGTGGCAGTTTCAAACCCGCCCGGCCAAAAATTGAAAAAAAAAAAAGTATTTAGCACAGTGCCTGTGTTCTGTAAATGTGAAATGTTATTCTAGTGTTATAATTCTACAGTGGCTAGCAGAATGCCTTCCTCTGTGGGAACTGCCTGAAAATATGTCACAAATAGGTGTTCCCTCTGGAGTTTTACTGTATAACTGCATGCATACACCTGCACACACGCACATGGACACATATGTGTGCATGTGCACACACACACAAACACACACAGAGTTAATGTGATCAGACAAGGACCTGGTGTGCTTATTCTGTAAAATGGATTAATTAAATTAAAAACAGGAAGGACATGCTTGTATTAGGCATTTGTGACCTAATCAGAAAAAAACAAACAAACATACAAGCAGAAATAATAATCTATTCCAAGAAAATGCAATCTCCTTGGCTGCCTGCCCGCTGAACTGCATCAACCTCTGTCACTGAGTAGGCTCCTCTCTGCTCTGGCCTTCTTTCTTAGCTGCTGTCAAATACTGGACCTGGGAACACATTTTTAACTGAATGAAAAACATATTAGGGCCTCCAAGAGGTGAAAATCTAGTGTCTTAGGGTGGCATGGGCTTTTGAGTACTCATTTCTGGAGGCCAAAATACCTAAGGGCAAGGATGAAAGGTCTATTCCATTTATCTCAGTGGTTCTCAACCTTCCTAATGCCTCCTAATACTGCTACCCTTTAATACAGTTCCTCATATTGTGATGACCCCCAATCACAAAATTATTTTTGTTGCTACTTCATAACTATAATTTTGCTACGGTTATGAATTGTAATGTAAATATCTGATATGCAGGATGTATTTTCATTGTTACAAAGGGGTCTCAACTCACAGGTTGAGAACTGCTGATCTATCTGGAAGGACCTAACCTAAAGAATTTCTCTAGAAGCATCTGGGCTATTCTCGGTGATTACAGAAGCCTGGCCAATGACCTAGTGAGACCAAGGAAACGGCTTTTCTACTACTACTGTCAAGCCTCCTTAGTGAAAAGAGCCTCCTCTCTGCAAGCTCACGAACATCAATAAGTCCAAACCACACTCGAAAGAGCCAGTACATACTGCAAGAGCCAAATTGCAAGTTGGCTCAAAGTTTGGCCAAAGGAGCATATAATTTGAGCCCTGGGGCTGGCAAATATGTTCCTAAAGCTTGGCCAAAGGAGCATATAATTTGAACCCCAGGGCTCCTGGGCTGAAAGGAATGCTGGGAAAAATCTTGGCTCAAACATAGAAAAAAGAAGGAAGCAGGAGCCCAGGAGCTTTTGTTATCATTCTTGTAAACTCTGCTAACCGGTCATCCAGAAGTCAAGATGAAGGGTATTTTTCACCAATGCAGAGTACAACCCAATATGCCAGAAGGTACAAATAGATTTGGCATAAATAAGAACTTCCTGAGGCTGGTATGGTGTCTCACGCCTGTAATCCTAGCACTTTGGGAGGCTGATATGGGTGGATTGCTTGAGCTCAGAAGTTCCAGACCAGTTGAGCAAGAGCTAGACCTCATCTTTAAAAATAACTGGGCGTTATGATGGGTGCCTATAGTCCTAGCTACTTGGGAGGCTGAGGCAAGAGAATTGCTTAAGCCCAAGAGCTAGAGGTTGCTGTGAGCTGTGACATTATAGCACTCGATTGAGGGTGACAAAGGGAGACTCTGTCTTGGAAAGAAAAAGAAAAAAAAAAGTGTAGAATGGTAGCCCATTGTGGTCTTATTTGCATTTCCCTAATGATTGATGTTGTTGATTTTTTTTAATGTGCTTCTTGCTGCTATTTGTATATCTGCGTTGGTGAAGTGTCTGCTGAAATCTTTTGCCAGTTTTAAAAATCAGGTTGTTTGTCCCATTATTAAGTTTTGAGAATTCTTAACAAATTCTGGATAGAAATCCTTCATTATATGTATACTTTACAAATATTTTCTTCTGATTTGTGTTTTGCTTTTCTACTTTCTTAACTATATTTTAAGGAGCAGGTTTTCTTAAAAAAATTTATGATTGACACATATTATATATATATATCAGGTACAATGTGATATTTCAATACATGTATATGTTGTTTAATGATCAAATTAAGCTATTATTTCTTAGTGATAAGAATATTCAAAAACCTTTTTTTTTTTTTAGCTATTTTAAAATATACAAGACTTTTTTTTTTTTTTTTTTTTGAGACAGAGTCTCACTTTGTCTCCCTCGGTAGAGTGCTGTGGCACTCAGCAACCTTAAGCTCCTGGGCTTAGTGATTCTCTTGCCTCAGCCTCCCGAGTAGCTGGGACTACAGGCAAAGGCTATGCTACCTTAAATAGAATGCATAACTTGGGTTATTTCCACGGGTCCTAGGAAACTGGAGATACTCATCACCTTTCTATGCGTTAGGAGGAGACACAATGGATTTATCTGTGAAACTTGTTTAACCAGGCAGAAAAGATGCCTGAACCCAGTCATCCACTGGTTGGGGCTTCCCTTCACACTACCAGAGAAAGCAAAGGCAGCTCATGTTCCTCTCCTGCTTTGACTTGGAAACTTAACGGAGATCATAAATTTAAGAGTTGAGAAGGAGCAAAGGGTACCAATAAAAAAAAAAAACAAAAAACACCAAACTTCTGTGATGACAGGAATACTGATGTTTATGCTTTTTTTTTTTGAGACAGAGTCTCATTTTGTCATCCTTAGTAGAGTGCTGTAGCATCATGGCTCACAGCAACCTCAAACGCCTGGGCTTAAGCAAGTCTCTTGCCTCAGCCTCCCAAGTAGCTGGGACTATAGGTGCCTGCCACAACACCTGGCTATTTTTAGAGACAAGGTCTCACTCTGGCTCAGGCTGGTATCGAACCTGTGAGCTCAGACCCAGCTCGACCTCCCAAGTGCTGGGATTACAGGCTGAACCACCGCCCCGGCATTATTGCTAGTTCAAGTCAAACTACTGTGCAATAAACTACTAGAGATTATGTAGCCATTGACCAACATCTCCCCATCCTCTGATAACCACTATTTTACTCTGTAGTTTTACGACAACAACTTTTTAGATTTGACATATAATTAAATTCACACAGTAATTTTTTTTCTGTAACTGGCTTATTTCATTTAACCTAGTGTTGAGTAGAGAAGTTTTTAATTTTGATAACTCTGATGTATTAATTTTTAATGCATAGTTTGTGCTTTTTGTGTCCTAAGAAATCTTTTCCTAGCCCTAAATCACAAAGCTTTTTCCTCTTGCTTTTTTTTATAGAAGTTTCATAGTTTTTAGATTTTCCATTTAGGACTACAATACATTTTTGAGCTAATTTTCTTAACTGCTTTGAGATAAGGGTTGAGAAATTTGGGGGGGGGGTTGCATATGAAAGTTCAACTTTCTGGGTGGCACCTGTGGCTCAAAGAGTAGGGTGCCGGCCCCATATGCCGGAAATGGCGGGTTCAAACCCAGCTCCAGCCAAAAACTGCAAAAAAAAAAGAAAAGAAAAGAAAGTTAAACTTTCTAGATTCACTTGCTAAAGAGATAAGTTTTCCAAACTGATTTCAACCATTTATTAAAAAATCACCTTTCTTCTGTTGACATGTTGGCACTTTTATGTGTGAGTTGCCCATTTATGTATGAGCCTCTTTTTGGATTGTCAGTTCAGTTTCATGGATCTATGTCTGTCCTTATGCTAACAACATGCACTCTTTATTATTTTAGCTTTACAGGAAGTCTTAAAATCTGCATTAATTTCTAAAAAAAAAATCTTACTTGGATTTTGATCGAAATTGCATGGAATCAATAGATCAATTTAGGGAAATCAACATCTTAACAATATTGAGTCAACCAAACTATGAACACGGCATGTCTCACTATTTATTTAGATCTTCTGTAGTTTGTCCTAGCAAAGTCTTGACGTTTTCTAAAGTACAGTAGCCCCTCCCCATTTATCCTTGGGGAATATGTTCAGAGACCCTTAGTAGACACCTAAAAGCACAGACAGTACTGAGCCCTGTAGATAATACTGCATGTATTTTTCTATACATACATACCTACAATAAAATTTAATTTATACAGTGGGCATAGTAAGAGCTTAACAACAATAATAAAATAGAACAAGTATGACAATGTAGTATAATAAAAATATGTAAATGTAGTTTCTCTCTTTTTCTCTCTCAAAAATCTCTTCCTATTTTTAGCTTGTGGTTGACTGACACCACTGAAAGGGAAAATCCCCACACGGGGGCCTACTGTGCAATACACCATCATTATTTTGTTAAGCTTATTCCTAAATAATTCATGTTTTGTGATGCCATTGTAAATGATATATTTAAATTGTAGACATACAATTGATTTTTGTATGTGATCTTGTGTCCTTTGACCTTGTTAGGTTTGCTTTGTTGTTAGCTGTGGTTGCTTTTTGGTAGATTCTTTACAATTTTCTACATAAACAGCCACATTGCCAGGGCATAAGGACAGCCGTATAAATGGCTTTCTAGGCGACATGATTCAGTTTTAAGTTATGGTTGTAGCTGTAGGTTTTTGGTGGATTTCCTCTATCACACCTAGAACATTCCTTCTATTTCTGCTTTGCTAAGTGTTTTTCTTTTCTTTTCTTTTTTTTTTTTTCTTTTTTTTTTTTTTTGCAGTTTTTGGCCAGGGCTAGGCTTGAACCTGCTATTCCCGGCATATGGGGCCAGCACCCTACTCTTTGAGCCACAGGCGCCGCCCTACGTGTTTTTCTTTTTCTTAATCATAAATGGGTGCTGAAAGTTATCAAATGTTTTTCTACACCTTTTAAGATGCTCATATAATTTCTCCTTTTTAGTCTGGTAAGACGAAGAATTATATTTATTGATTTTTTTCATGTTGACTCAATCTTACATTTCTAGGGTAAACCCCAGTTGGTCATGATGTTTCTTCTTCTTCCTTCTTCTTTCTTCTTCTTCTTTTTACATATAGCTGGATTTGATTTATTAAAATTTTAAGAAATTTTTTGTCTGTGTTTAGAGGAAATATTGGTCTCTAGTTTTAATATATCCCTTTAATTTATTCTTCGAGTATCAGTATAAAACTAGCCTCAGAAAATAAAATGGAAAATCTTCTCCCTATTCCTTTGTATAGGATTAGTTTTATTCCTTCCTTCAGTATTTGGTAGGATTCATCAGTAAAGCCAACTTTACCTATGGATTTTCTTTATAGGAAGGTTTATAACTATAACTTCAATTTCTTTAATGTGAATAGGGATATTTAAATTATTTCATTCTGAGTGAGCTTTAGTTGTTCTAAACTTTCAACGAATTTGTTAATTTTACCTAATTTGACGAATTTAGTGACTTAAAGTATTTATAACGTCCTTTTATATATAGAATTAATTGTTCACTTTGGAAAGCAGTTGTGCCCTCTAACTGTGTTTCTTAAGTTTGGCTAAAAATTTACCATTTGTATTTTCAAAGAACCAGCTTTTGGTTTCATTGATTTTTCTCCACTGTTCATCCACTTATCACTTTATTGCTTTCTGATTATTTCTTTCCTTCCATTTACTTTGGGTACTTCTTTTTCTAGTTTTATAAGGTGGAAACTTAGATATTTAATTTCAATGTTTTTGCCATTCCAATGTAAGTATTTAAAGTTATAAATTTTCCATTGTCTTCCCATATATTCTTTGTTTTTTTTCCCTTAGTTCCTTTATTCATTTGTATTAACCAAATTTTTTTTGATCTCCAGTAACGGCTTACAAGCTCTTTATAAAAAAAAAAAACCAAAACTCTTTTTTTTATAATTTTTTAGTCACTACTATAGGATTTGTAATATTTAACTAATCGTAGTCAATTTCAAATAATATTATATCATTTCATATGACACATAAGAGTATTATAATAGTATATTTCCATTTTACTTCTCTGATACTTTGTGTAATTGTCATACATTTTACTTCTACACATGTTATAAGCCCTATATACTTTATTATGATTGCTTTAAATATTCAAATATCTTTTTTTGAGACAAGAGTCTCACTATGTCGCCTTGGTAGAGCATCACCACTCAAAGCAACCTCAAACTCCTGGGCTTCAGGGATTCTCTTGCCTCAGCGTGCTAAGTAGCTGAGACTCTAGGCGCCCGCCACAAAGCCCGGCTATTTTTTTGTTTGTTTGTTTAGGTTTAGGTTGCAGTTGTCACTGTTGTTTAGCAGGCCCTACCCACTGAGCTACGGTCACCGCTGAAAATTTCAAATATCTTTTAAACAAATTAAATAGGAAAGGAATACCTTTGTATTTACCCACATATTTACTATTTCTAGAATTCTTTATTACTTTGTATGGATTTCCATTGGTTATCATTTTCTTTCTGCCCAAATAGATTCCTTTAACATTTCTGCAGCTCTGTCAGTGATAATTTTTTTTTTTTTAGAGACAGAGTCTCACTTTATCACCCTTGGTAGGTAGAGTGCCATGGGGTCACAGCTCACAACAACCTAGAGCTCTTGGCCTTAGGAGATTCAGATGAAATTTTTGTTTTTGTTTTACAAGGAATGTCTCTTTCTTTGTACAGTATGGTTGCATTTATAATGTTGGAACATGTATCTTTAAAAATGTGTTGAGTGCTCCCTTCAGCAGCACATACACTAAAATTGGAATGATTTAGAGAATATTGGCTTGGTTTCTCTACAAGGATATCACACAAACTTAAGAGGAATTCTACAGTTTTGTATTTAATACACTGAATTGTGTACTTAAAAATAGTTCAAATAGTAAATTTTATTTATATTTTACCACAATAAAACCCACATGGAAATGGATCTAGAAGTACACATAGATGGGCATACTCCTAGGAAGAGGAGTTAGGGGCGAAGGGCCACTTTCAGAATGTTTTAGAGTTTTTATTTGGAAATTATATCTATCTGGTCAACTGTAGCTTTACAGAGATATAATTAAATGCTAAGTAACTAAGATAAAAGAAAAATCAAAGAATAAGACATTGTATGTACAGAAGGAATGGCTGGTATGTGTAGCCAGCAAAATGTGCTTAATTATTTTGTTGTGCCCATTTTTTTTGCAATTTTTGACGAGGGCTGGGTTTGAACCCGCCACCTCTGGCATATGGGGCCGGCACCCTATTCCTTTAAGCCACAGGCACCACCCTGTTGTGCCCATTTTTAATTAGCAGTCTATGTAGTTTCTTTATTTAGAAATCATGCCTCCCTAAAACACACACACACACACACACACACACACACACACACACAAATGTACACCACATTGATTTTTACTGTTGGTTTCCTTTTTAAAGGTCACAGCTATGCTGTGATACTTGAGAAATGCTATAACGGAAACATGGAGATGTCAGTACTTGTAGTTTTGCTGGGCAGTGTGTTGATTTCAGGAACTGTCCCAAGGTGTTCCCGACTGCCTGTGTTGGCTCTGGGCTGGCAGTGTGACTTGTTTTGACCAACAGGGATGGTAGCAAATAGGATGCAACAGATGGTGGAAAAATAATTAATGCATATGCCGGACACTGGGAACTGCCATCTTTTTCAATCTTTATTTTCTGTTTTCATTCAAAACAGTATATTTTGCATTTGTGAAATGGCAAATAAAACTGATGTGTACTCACAATTTAGTCATTGTTTCAATAGACTTTTGATCATTCCTTTGCATTCCCCTAGTTACAGAATTTTAAATTTCTTGGGAAATCTGACAGTGGCCGTTGCCTTCCCCTCCCGGCCCCTCATTCCTAATCTAGTAGTGTATTGGAAAATGTTTAGGAATTATGCAGGTGTCCTCAAACTGCGGCCCGCGGGCCACATGAAGCGGTGTGAATTGTATTTGTTCCTGTTTTGTTTTTTACTTCAGAATAAGATATGTGCAGTGTGCATAGGAATTTGTTCATAGTTTTTTGTTTTAAACTATAGTCCAGCCCTCCAACGGTCTGAGGGACAGTGAATTGGCCCCCTGTTGAAAAAGTTTAGAGGACGCCTGAATTATAGGATTGAATGGCAGATCTATTGTTAGATCTCTAAGTGTTCTCCAAACATCTTTCCACAAGGAATGTATTAATCAGAAGTGTAGAATTGTTCCATTTTCTCCACATCCACGCCAACATCTCTGGTCTTGGGATTTTGTGATATGGGCTAATCTTACTGGAGTTAGATGATGTCTCAAAGTAGTTTTGATTTGCATTTCTCTGATGATTAAGGATGATGAGCATTTTTTCATATGTCTGTAGGCCTGTCTTCTTC
>CAUYPK010167027.1:0-36371 GCA_963574355.1 Loris lydekkerianus
GTTGAGTTGTGCTGGAGTTCTGAAACTGTCTGCTATCTGAATTTCGGAATCTCTTGGCATGTCTGGAAAGTTCTCCTTCATAATCTCATGGAGAAGAGACTCTGTGCCTTGTGAAGCCACTTCATCACTTTCGGGGATCCCTATAAGACGAATATTGGTTTTCTTCGAATTATCCCAGAGCTCTCTCAGAGAGTGGTCTGTTTTTGCCCTCCATTTTCCTTCCTCCTTGAGAGTTTGGGAGCATTCGAAAACTTTGTCTTTAATGTCAGAAATCCTTTCTTCTGCTTGCTCCATTCTGTTACTGAGGGATTCTACTGTGTTTCTCAGATCTTTGAGGGATGCCACTTCTTGTCTCAATGTGTGAAAATCTTTGGTCATTTGGTCTTTGAGTTTGTTGAATTCTTGAGTTATATTTTGGGGTACCGCTTGGAATTCTAATTCAATCTTATTTGCTATCCAGATTCTGAATTCGATTTCTGACATCTCAGCTATTTGTGCATGGGATCTTGTGCTGTTTCTACCCCACTGATCCTTGGGGAAGTTGATCTACTCTGATTATTCATTTTGCCAGAGTTTTTGTGTTGATTTCGCCTCATGATTGTCTTTCATCGTTGCCTCTGGCCGCCCTCAGAGTTGGGGAGGTGTCTCTCCTAGAATAAACCCCAGCGGGGTCACTGTGTTGTTGCTGCATCTTTGTAGGGAGTGACCCTGTGTAGTTCCTCTGGGGCTGCTCCAGCTAGGGAGTTCTGGTTGTGGAAGCAGCTCCGGTGTGTGACACACTGGATCCAGCAACATGGCAGGAGATGGTGCACACGGTTGTGGGAGTGCCTCTTAGTGACTTTGGCACAGAGAGTCCAAGGCTCCAGCAGTCTCTGGCCAGGAAAAGGGCTCTGTGCAGAGGCAGGGAGGGCTCCAGAGTGCTCGTGGCTACCAGAGTCCCTGGCCAGACGAGTGGGCTAGTGTGGAGGCTGGGAGGACACAGGAGGGAGGACGCAGGTTTGCGTGGCTCCCAGTTTCTGGTTAGGGTATGCGAGGCCAGGTGGGTGCGGGTCGTGGGTCGGGGGTAGCGGCACAGCTCTTTTGGAGGTCTGGGCGGCGCCAAGCCCTGGAGTTTGAGGTTGCTATGAGCTGTGACGTCACGGCAGTCTGCCCAGGGCAAGAGCCCGAGGCTCCAGTATGCCACAACCGTCTCACTCTGCCCCTAAGGATTAAGGCTATAAGGCAGCTCAGCCCCCGCCTTTAGGCTGCTCAGTCACTAGGTTACTAGGTCCTGCCTGATCCTTGCTCGGGGACCCTCAGGGCGGAGCTTGCCGGGGCAGTTCTCTCACAATGGCTTCCTGCGCCCAGCTCAGTGGCTCAGTCTGGGGCCCAAGACAATGCCCAAAGTTCTCCACACTCCTGCTCAAGCTCTCCCCATGGCAGTTCAACTGAGTGCCAAGTCCAAAAACACCAAAACAGTTCACAGGTAAGGCCTTACCAGTTTGCTGTCTCACTGCTGCTTGTACTTACGGTTGCCGGCGAGATTAGGTCAATCGAACACACGCAACCACGTGCCAGTTTTCTACTGTTTTTGTCCTTCTCTTGGGATCCAGAAGTTTCTTGCTGACTCCCTATATCTTCAGAGGGATGATTATAGGCAGATCCCACCAGCCAGAGATGCCTGGAGTCTTTATTTCCCCAGACTCACCGTGCCCAGTTGCAGGGAAGCTGTTACTCGGCTGCCATCCTTAATCCAGTCTCATGATACACTTTTAAATGGTGAATGTTATGTTTCTTATAATTTCTTGGTCTGATTTTAATATTGGGTTAATACTGACACTTAAGACTATAATAAGATATCTCCTAAACTTACAGATCTCAAGCATACAAATGGATAAAAATTAGTATAGACTAGTAATTGGTTTTTTTTTTTTCTTCTTGTGCTCCTCCTTCTCCGCCTCCGCCTCCTTCTCCTTCTAGACTAGTAATTGTTGATCATTATTTATCAAAAGTCTTACATTAATTGAACCAATCACTATAAGCCATTTAATTAATAAATTGCACTTAGGCATACCATACTTGGTTTTCTTTTTTGAGACAGTCTCACTATGTCACCCTTGGTAGAGTGCTATGGTGTCCCAGCTCACAGCAACCTCAAACTCTTGGCCTTAAGTGATTCTTTTGCCTCAGCCACCCAAGTAGCTGGGACTACAGGCACCCTCCACAATGCTCAGTTATTTTTTTTTTGCAGTTCTCATTGTTGTTTAGCTGGCCTGGACCGGGTTTGAACCCACCAACTCTGGTATATATGGCTGGCACCGTAACCACTGTGCTATGTGTGCCGAGTCCATACTTGGTTTTCACATATAACATTTTCCCCTTTTTTTGGCTCAGTGCCCATTGCTCAGTGGTTAGGGCATTGGCCATGTACACCAAGAGTCATAGTTCAAGCCCAGCCTCAGCCTGCCAAACAACAATGACAACTGCAGCCAAAAAATAGCTGGGCGTTGTGGTGGGCACCTGTAGTCCCAGCTACTTGGGATGTTAAGGCAAGAGGATTGCTTAAGCCCAAGAGTTTGAGGTTACTGTGATCTGTGACGCCATAGCACTCTACCAGGGGCTACATAATGAGACTCTGTCTAAAAAAAAAATGTTTTTTTCCATTTTTTAAAAGTTTGAGTTTCTTGGTAGGATTTAAGGTTCTTCGTGAAGCTCACAATACATATACCTGTTCCATTATGAATTTGAAAGTCTGAATTATTAATTAAAAAAAATTATTGGTAAAAGAAAAATCTGCTTGATTTTTCCAAGTCTCCAGTTATTCCTCCTTGCCTTTTCTGTTGTTTGAAATCAGTTTCTCAAAAGGTTTAGTCTTTATGTTATCTCCAGACCTCAGGAAGACTACAGATATACTGGTTAGAGTTTCCTT
Source organism: Loris lydekkerianus (assembly GCA_963574355.1). Lineage (NCBI taxonomy): Eukaryota > Metazoa > Chordata > Mammalia > Primates > Lorisidae > Loris > Loris lydekkerianus. The sequence continues at coordinate 2,909 of CAUYPK010167027.1, forward strand.
TTTCTGGTTTTGGGGCCAGAAGTGTTTCAGATTTTGGATTTTAGAATATTTGCATTATACTTGCCAGTTGAGCATCCCTTTTCCAAAATCCAAAATACTCCAATGAGCATTTCCTATTAGCATAATGTCGGCATCCTAAAAGTTTCAGAGTAGAAATATTCAATGTGCATTTTTCTCATTAGGATGTCAAGTTATCAGCTATTCTCCAGGCAGTTAACTCAGTACCTATACTGGTCTTGGCTGGACTGATTCTGTTTCCAAACCAACATGTATATGCATAGTAGTTAAGGAAGAGATTTTTGCAATGGTCATTTTATAGGCTGATAAATGGAGTTTAGAAACTTAGAATTAAAAAAATCAATACATTTGGCAGGGCCAGGGAGGGAAGCAAAGTTTAAGACTGAAAAGTGTTTCAAAGAAAGAAATCCACAGAACTGGGTCATATACAAGACATACTACATATATTATATTGGTATGAAAAGGGGGGTAGGAAGACTGAGAGGTGACTACAAAGAAGACCCAAAAGTTTCTGGTCTACATGATGGAGACAAGGAAGCAAGCTAGAAAAGTGAGTTTGATGAGTAGCTGGGTAAAGAATTTAATTTAGGGTGGTACCTGTGGCTCAGAGGAGTAGGGCATTGGCCCCGTATGCCAGGTTCATACTCAGCCCCGGACAAAAACTAAAAAAAAAAATTCTCTTGCCTCAGCCTCCTGAGTATCTGGGACTACAAGGCACCCGCCACATCGCCCAGCTATTTTTTGTTGCAGTTTGGCCAGGTACGGGTTCAAACCTGCCACCCTCGGTATATGGGGCCAGCGCCCTACACACTGAGCCACAGGCACCACCCAGTCCTCTCTTTTTTTTAAACTTCGTTTTTCTAATCATAAAAGCCACATTCCTATTTTTATAAGAAGATCTTAAATAGGGTAAAAGTTACAAAGCTATCACTGAGAGGACACAATTTATAATTAATGATTATATTTTTGTAAGTTAATATCCAGCTCTAAAATCTTACTTTTTGCCATTAAAGGAATTGATAAAAAGGGGGGGGAAAGAAATTGATAAAATGTCTTTTTGAAAAGCCATTGAGATAATGATGATACTACCTTTTGTTCTTGTTTCACAAGTCCGATTAGTTTAAATAAATGATAAAAGATTTCCCATTTCTGATATTCAGCAGTTATCAGGTTAGATCCTGTAGACCAAACAAACCCCCATAATGATTACAAATTAGCCCTAAGCGTAAATTTGGCTCTAATGTATATTCTCTACAGGGGTCCTCAAACTGCAGCTCGGGAGCCATGTGAGGCGGTGTGATTGTTATTTGTTCCCGTTTTGTTTTTTTACTTCAAAATAAGATATTTTGTGCAGTGTGCATAGGAATTTGTTCATAGTTGTCTATTTGTTTTTTTTTTAACTATAGTCTGGCCCTCCAATGGTCTGATGGACAGTGAATTGTCCCCCTGTTTAAAAAGTTTGAGAACTCCTGCAAGAATACAGTGCTCACCTCGGCAGCACATATACTAAAATTGAAACCATACAGAGAAGATTAGCATGGCCCCTAGGTTGACATGCAGATTCATGAAACGTTCCCTGTTTTAAAAATGGCTTGGTGCCTGTAGCTCAACGTCTGGGGCGCCAGCCACACACATTGGGGCTGACAGGTTCAGCCAGCTAGGGTGTGCCAAACAACAATTGCAACTACAACAAAAAAACAGCCGGGTGTTATGGTAGGAGCCTGTAGTCCCAGCTGCTAGGGAGGCAGAGGCAGGAGAATCGCTTAATCCCAAGAGTTTGAGATTGCTGTGAGCTGTGATGCCCCGGCACTCTACCAAGGGTGACATAGTGAGACTCTGTCTCAAAAAAAAATAAATAAAATAGAGTAAGAATGCAGTGAAAATGTAACTATTTATTTGTGGAAAATTTCCTTTGCTAGAGGATTTGTTGTTAGGAACAAAAGTCCTGGCTCAGCACTTGTAGCTCAGTGGTTACGGCGCCAACCACATACACTAAGACTGGCAGGTTTGAACTCAGCCAGGGCCTGCTAAACAACAATCATAACTACCAAAAAAAAAAAAAAAAAGAATAGCCAGGCATTGTGGTGAACCCCTGCAGTCCCAGCTGCTCAGGAGGCCAACGCAAGAGAATCGCTTAAACCCAAGAGTTTGAAGTTGCTGTGAGCTGTGACACCATGGCACTATACCAAGAGCAACATAGTCAGACTCTGTCTCAAAAAAAAAAACCCACAAAAGTCTTGAGCCCAAATGACTTTTAAACGTCTTTTCTGAAAGTAAAATGTAGTCTATGCAATGAAAAGGGTGGAACCTCTAAAATTATTGCTAACGGTCTATATGGAAGTTTATACTTTTAATAAGTTATTGAATTATTACTAAAAATTATTTAGCAAAAGTAGAAGAGTTAATCTCTGAGATGTAATTTAGAAAGTAGACAAGGGGCTCGGTGCCTGGGGCTCAAGCAGCTAAGGCACCAGCCACATACACCTGAGCTGACAGGTTCGAATCCAGCCCAGCCCGCCAAACAACAAAGACGGCTGCAACCGAAAAAATAGCTGGGCGTTGTGGAGGGCACCTGTAGTCCCAGCTACTTGGGAGGCTGAGGCAAGAGAATCACTTAACCCAGGAGTTGGAGGTTGCTGTGAGCTGTGATGTCACAGTACTCTACCCAGGGCAACAGCTTGAGGCTTTGTCTCAAAAAAAAATAAAAAATAAATAAGGCTGATTAAAAAAAAAAGAAAGAAAGAAAGTGGACAAGGTAACAGGATTGCTTTGGGGTATTTTGGGGTTTTGAGTTTTGTGGGCGGGGATAGCCATTTCGCTCCCCAATATATGACTAAGGTTTCTACACATTACATCAAAACAGACATTCTGAAGTTTCATTACATCTAAGGACGTGTGCAACGAAGATTAAACTGAATCGGAAATGGTTCTAAAACAGTATCAGTTGGGGCTTCTCCAAAATTAAAATTAATAATTTTAAATACATAAAAGTATACAATAAAGGGGCGGTGCCTGTGGTTCAAAGGGGTAGGGCGCCAGCCCCATATGCTGGAGGTGGCAGGTTCAAACCCAACCCTGGCCAAAAACTGCAAAAAAAAAAAAAAAAAAGTATGCAATAAAATCTCCATAAATTCCATACAAAATTGAAACCTGATGCTAATGGAGCAGCTCTGTATCTCAGTGTCCTATAGGTGTGTCCTTTCAGTCTGAACTGGAAAATCATTTTATTTATTTACTTTGGAAAGGCATTTGACATCAGCTTTGGTATTTCTTGGCCCAGAGGAATTTCATGGAGATAGCCATAAAAATTGATTAATGAGGCTCGGTGCCTGTGGCTCAAGCAGCTAAGGTGCCAGCTACATACACCTGAGCTGGCGGGTTCGAATCCAGCCTGAGCCAAACAACAATGATGACTGCAACCAATAAATAGCGAGGCGTTGTAACAGGCGCCTGTAGTCCCAGCTGCTTGGGAAGCGGAGGCAGGAGAATCGCTTGAGCACAGGAGTTAGAGGTTGCTGTGAGCTGTGGTGGTACAACACTCTATCTAGGGTGACAGCTTGAGGCTCTGTCTCAAAAATAAAAAATAAAAGATAAAAATTGATTAATTAACTACATTCTCAAAAGAAACCTATAATCTCTGTATACTGTCCAAATGCAATAAAGTATGTTTCATATGCACCTTTTCAAATGGAAACAACCAATAAACACATAGCATATGGCTTCCAAGGACTAGTTCCCTGCTGATTAGCCTTTAAACTCAAGTATCCACATATAGAAGCCTTTTCTCTTAGCTGAGCAGATTATAGAATTTATGACTTAGGTTAGCTGCATAGAAGTTTCAGCCCATAGCTCACAAGTTACCAGAATTCATTCATGAATGTGTTTAATTAGAGAGGGATTTCATTGATAGGTACCCTTTTCTGTCCCCAAAATATTTCATGTCATATACAGGGAAAATTGTATCTTTCCAGATATTATTGATAATGCTTGAAAATTTTTTTAAAGTACCATTATGGTTCTTTTTTTTTTTTTTTTTTTTTGAGACAGAATCTTGTTTAGCAGGCTTGGGCTGGGCTCGAACCTGCCACCCTCGGTGTATGTGGCTGGCGCTGTAACCACTGTGCTATGGGCACAGAGTCCCATTATGGTTCTTTTTATTGGCTTCTATTAATGGTAGAATTTTTTCATCTGACTAATTAAAAATAAAATTTTCTGCTCTTTGTGTCCTATCCAGTTTTATGAGATTAAGACAGTGATTTGGTTTTTCTAGTCCTATTCTTTCCATCTAGCCATTTTCTTCCAGCAACTATGTTACTATTAAATATCTCTTGGTTTTTGTCATATTCAAGGCTTATTTTAGATTATTTGTTCATTTGCATGTATTCATTCTACAAACAGTGCCTACTCTGATCCACGCAGTGGTCAACTCTAAGTTCTTGCAGCCAGCTCTGCATGCTGCCTGTAACCTGCCCTTCTCTCATATCCAGCCTACATTGTCCATAGTTTCCACCTTTGCTTTGTAGCCTGTTTATCCCCATTGTCTTCTGAAGCACTCTTCCTTTCCTTCAGGTGCCCTTCAAAAAAGGTCTAATCATAGTCATTTATAAAGTTGTTGGATTTAAGTCATTGTTTTACCTCTCAAGAGGCATTTACATTTTGACTTTTCCTATAAGTGTGAATGAAAAATTCTCTTATTCAAAGAATTTAGAGCTTCTGTATACAAGTGTTAAAGGTATTGGGTGCGCCTGCTGGTCCCTTTGAAATCACATCACTGCTCACTGCCTTTCCTTCCCACCTGTATGCTGTCCCTGGTCCTTCTCACCTCCCCAGCTGTACAGTTGCTACCACTCCTGCCTAAATTGTTTGTATTTGCCTCAATGTTCAGCTCAGCCCACATCCTACATTTTTTCTAAATGTTTTTCTATGCCTACTGTCATTTTCCTTCTATTAGTTTCTCTAATGTATTTAGTCACCATCACTGAGGTTGGCATTTAATCCTTCTTTGTTTCACTTCCCTCATTTCCTTTTTCCCAGCTTCCTTGTAATCTTCAAGAACACTGATCCTGTCACCTTAGTTAAACAGTACCTAGCAGAGAAACACAGCATTCAGTGAATACCTAAAGAGAAATGAGACTATGCCTAGGCCAATATAAGTTTATGTATATTGTATCTAGCAGCATTTTGCAAAGTAATTTAATGCTTTATTAGAAGAGAAAAAAAGGTCACACTTAAGGGCTATTAAAATTTCTTAAAGTGTAAAATAAAAGGGAAAAGCAACCACTTTTTTTCTATAACTGCTAATTACTAAAGAAAATTTTGCTTTTACTGGTTTTTGTTTGTTTGTTTTTTTTTTTACTTCTAACAGGTGGTTTGTTCTGGATGCAGAAACCAGAGATCTAGTTTCTATCCACACAGATGGGAATGAACAGCTCTCTGTAGTGCGCTACTCCATAGGTAGGCAAATTTACCCCCATCCCCCAATCCTGGCATTCACAGTACTTCACTGTAATTGTATGTTTTTACTTCTGATAAAGCTGACTCCTTTTTTCTCTGTTCTCTAGAACTATTAAGTATTCAATATATTTCCTCCAACATCAGATTAAATGCTACTGCCAGAAACTACAAAAGATATGCTAAAGTTAAACATTCTAAATCATCAAGCCAGTATAAATTTAGAGTGAACTGTTGCAACTGCATTTACAGTGGAAAACAGAATAAAATACAATCAAATCCCCTTTTTTGGAACAACACATACTTAAAATTTTGAATAGGCATTAAATGTCACATCTAGTTAGCAACGTTTTCTTTCTCCCTCTCCCTCCCAAAAGAAACTATAGACATTCAAAATACAGGAATTTTAGATTCCTTTAGAATCTAGTCACATCATTGGTTACACAATAACAATTAGTTTGTTAATTACCGTGTATACTCAAGTATGAGCCGAGTTTTTTCGGCACAAAATTTGTGCCGAGTTTCAAATTTTGTGCCGAAAAAAACTCGGCTCATACTCGAGTATATACGGTATATAAAATACTAAGCAATTTATTGTAAGAATTTGATAAATTCATTTAGCCTGTTTTGAATAATTTTTCATACTTTATTCAAACTATTAAATTTGCATAATATTTCAATTACCTTTTCCCATTATTTATGTGGTTTTGATTCACACTATTCTTCCCTACGGTTAGTCTGACATTTTCTTATCTTTGAAAATATATTCTAGAATCTGTGGGATCAGCATAGGGTCCAAGCTCAGTGCCTGTAGTTCACGTGGCTAAAGCACCAGCCACATGCACCAGAGCTGGCAGGTTCCAATCCAGCCCTGGCCTGCCAACCAACAATGACAACTACAACCAAAAAATAGCCAGGCACTTGTGGCGAGTGCCTGTAGTCCCAACTACTTGGGAGGCTGAGGCAGGAGAATTGCTTGAGCCTAGGAGTTGGAGGTTGCTGTGAGCGTGATGCCACGGCACTCTACCCAGGGTGACAGCTTGAGGCTCTGTCTCAAAAAAAAAAAAAAAAAAAAAAGGCAGAGAGTCCAAAGGATCTTTTTGTTTGCTTCTCAAAGGACACACAGAATACTGTTCTCTAAACTGAACAAGGAAGGAAGAGTATGTATTTCAAGCTATAAACCTAGAAAGAGTCATCTTGAATCAGAAAAGTTTCAAAGTTCTGGGGTTTTTGTCCTGTATGGAGTTTTTTGTTTTTGTTTTGTTTTTTTTGTGCTGTAGTTGCAAATATAGCAGTTAAATCTAAAGATCAGGTGGACTTTATTGACTGTTTGTTGCATGCTTAGCCCAGTGGAGATGACCATAAAAGAAGGGAACATGGTCCCTTCCCAAGAGCTCCTACCCTGTAATTGTAGGGCTGACATATGCTAGCTGAGTTAAGCCGCCATACATCCAGCTTGCCATATGAACACTGTACTTCTACTCTTGAAAGCAGGGTAACCTCTCTGGGGCCAGTTTTTAGCCAACCAGAAGATGAGCTTAGAGTGGAAGGCCTGTCAGCACCTCCAGGAAAGGATTATGTATTAGACTAGATGGCCATTTATTTTTTAAGTGTGTTTAGTAATAGGATTCAATCACCAACCACCAAATAAAAGTAACACTGATGAGATTTAACAAAATTTGCAAAATATCACTTAGGATAGGTCTAGTAAATGTATCAGTATATTCCTCTTGTCAATACTATGTCTTATTTCATTCTAGATGGTACCTTCCTGGCTGTAGGATCTCATGACAACTTTATTTACCTCTATGTAGTCTCAGAAAATGGAAGAAAATATAGCAGATATGGAAAGTGCACTGTAAGTAGTGAAGTAAAATGAGTTATAAAATTATTGAGCAATTTCTGTTAAAAAAAGAATTAAATGTTTACGTTAATGTGTCTGTTGCTCTTGTTAGCTGCTTTAATCTTTGAAAACTGATACTACATGACAGAACATTATAGTTTCCCATGTACAATAGAAAGATGTCTTCCTATGGGAATTTAGTAATTTGTCACACTCTAATTGTAAGATGGTTTCTTAAAGCTATTTCCTTAGGAAACTCTTTGAGTAACACTTTTTGATAATGGAGTAGTGTCAGAAATAAAAAGACATCTTGGGGTTTTTTGTTTGTTTGTTTGTTTGCAGTTTTTGACCAGGGCTGGGTTTGACCCTGCCTCCTATATGGGGCCAGCGCCCTACTCCTTGAGCCACAGGTGCCACCCAAAGTCATCTTGCTTTTAATCTCATCGTCCCATGTTCCTACCTATCTCCAATATCTATGTCACCTCTCTGCCATGAAAAATAATTTATATGGAGATCTGTTGGCATTTAAAAGCTTTAACAGAGGGCCAGAGGAGGGACTCATGCCTATAATCTTAGCACTCTGGGAGGCTGAGGTGGGTGGATTGCCTGAGCTCAGGAGTTAGAGACTTGAGCAAGAGCAAGACCCCATCTCTAAAAATAGCCTGGCATTGTAGTGGGTACCTGTAGTCCCAGCTACTCGGGAAGCTCAGGCAAAAGGATTGCTGGAGAGCGGCGCCTTTGGCTAAAAGGGGTAGGGCGCTGTTCTCATATGCCGGAGATGGTGAGTTCAAACCCAGCCCCGGCCAAAAACGGCCAAAAAAAAAAAAAAAAAAAAAACAGGATTGCAGGAGCCCAAGAGTTTGAAGTTGCTGTGAGCTATAATGTCACAGCACTCTATCGAGGGCAACAAAGTGAAACCCCTTCTCAAAATAAATAAATAAAAATAAAAGTGTTAACAGAAGGATGTTTCCTATAATTTGCCTGGGTTTACCTTGATTAGGTTATGTTATAGGTTAAAGACTGGATTGAAATCGGTAGATATACTGAGTGCTTACTGTATGGCAGGTACTCCATTAATAAGAAATGGTCTAGGCTTGGCGCCCATAGCACAGTGGTTATGATGCCAGCCACCTACACCAAGGCTGGAAGGTTTGAAACCAGCCCAGGCCAGCTAAAACAACAACAACTGGAACAAAAAATAGCTGGGCGTTGTCGCAGGCGCCTGTAGTCTTAGCTACTTGGTAGGCTAAGACAAGAGAATCACTGGCTTAAGTGATTCTCTTATGATCTCAACCTTCCTAATGCCGTGACCCTTTAATACAGTTCCTCATGTTCCCCCATAATGGTTGGGGATCACCACAACATGAACTGTATTAAAGGGTCACAGCATTAGGAAGGGTGAGAATCATGGATTTAAGCCCAAGAGTTTGAGGTTGCTGTGAGCAGTGATGCCATAGCATTCTACCAAGGGCAACATAGTGAGACTCTGTCTCAGAAAAGAAAAGAAATGGTCTAGGCACTAGGAATATGACATGATATGTTTCTTTGTCCTCAGGAAGGACAGTCAAGCAGAGGGCGCAGGCAGTATAGCATTGCAGTTAAAAGCACAGACTCGGGGCCAGATTACCTGGATTTGAATCCTTACTTCATCATTGACAAGCAAATGGGACCTTGAGGAAGTTATTTAAATCTTTTACTTCAGTTTTCTTATCTATAAAATGAAGATGCTTGTAAAATTAGTTTCTACTTCATAGGATTAAAACAAGTTAATGTTTATATTAGAACTGAAACAATGTCATAAAGTACTTGGGATAGTGCTTGGAACATAGTAAGTTCAATAATAAATGTCAACTATTATTTTTATAGAAAACAAGGTTGCTTGGTATATAAGTTAGGAAATCAGGATTAGCAAATCATGTGATGAGTTAGTGGCATAGACCCTTTAATCATCTTTATAACTAAAACAGTTCATTTTAGGGGAATAAGTAAAATAATTAGTTTTTAGAAGCACGTACATCTTATAACAAGCAAAATAAACCTCAGTCTAGGTCTGAAATTTATTTTGCTTTACCTTATATGCGCAAAAATCAGATCATTTACTATCTGAGGAAGAGAGACTTAATTTATTTTGCATATTTTGTGCCATATGTCAAAATTAGCCCATTTACAAGCTGGTATTCAAGCAAGCTCAGAGTTTTAGAATTTATCTTAAAATATTTTTGTTTACTTTAACAAATATAAATCATCCATTATATTTATTTAAATACATCTTCTAATTTATCGATTTAATGTTTGGATATGGAATAGCGTACAGTGTGATCAAATGAAATGTTCCACTGAAAGGAATTTTCAGATTACTGAAGTTTACCAGTCTCCAAATTATTCTTAACTATTTTTTAATCTCAACTTTCTAAAGTTCATCTCTGTTAACAAACAATATCTGATTTAATCTTGTGAAATCATAAAATTTTACAGGCAGCACTGTAGCACTTAGCTAAACCTTCATTTCAGAGACTAATGACTTGATATTTGCTGCATCTTGACACAGTGGCAAATCCAGGAGTTGAACATAATTCTTAGCAGAGCAAACTTTCCAATGTACAGTAATGACTTTGATTTTTTTTCATTGTGTGTATTATTTTGCTGTGCTTTTACAGTACAGATGATCCAGAAAAGAAACAGAGCATTGGGTAATCAGAATGACCTTAAAAATGTTGAGAAACGGCAAGTTTATCAATTGCATGAGACTTGCCCTACTCTGATCAGACAGCTTTTATCCTTATGAAGTTTGAAAGTTTTATTTAAAGATACCCTTAGGAACTGTTAAAGTTTATAGTGCTATTTGAGGCTGTAACGAAAGGCTCAGCTCCGCTAATTATCTTGCTTTGTGCTTTGCTTCCAGCTGTTACTTCTTTTTGCTGTCTACTGCTGCCAGCTAGTCTTATACATCTTATTAACTGTTTTTATCAACCGTCTGCTATAATATAGGACAGACAAAATTGGGTTAACGCTGGCTCTGCTGCTTCTAGTTTGTGAATTTAAACAAGTTAATTAACTTCTCTGAGTCTTAATTTTGTATCTTAAAAGTAGAGATTGTAATAGTTCCTACTTTTCAGCATAGCTGTGAAGGTCTTTCTTAAAATGTGACAACTAGAACTCATCTCAGAATTCCAAGTACAAATCTTATTTTCTATTTTATTTCTAATAATTTTCCTGTTACTTATCAACATGTAAGTGACCAATGTAACTTCAGAAGCATACCAGGGCTTACAGGAAATGTCCTTCTAATAAATTATAACCAATGATAAGCATTTGGAGTCCCTCTTCACAGTATTGCTTTATGCAGAAATTTCAATTGAAAAGATGGCTGGAACCCCAGGATGTAAAGCAGCACTTAGTAGAGGGCACCTGGCTGGTGCGTGGGTCCCTAATGAATGATGACATCATTATGAGCCAGGGCCTTGCCCTCAACCTCAAAAGCTAAGAAACAAGACAAAATCCATTTTAGAGAGATGGACTTAACCAAGTTCTCCAAAGCTGATTTATGAAGCATCAGTTTAAAACAAGAACTATAACGGGTAAGGGGACTAAATCTTAAGTTTCCTCTGAACAACATTTTCTCTTTTAGAAGCAAGCCTTAGGAAACTAACTTTAATCAGAATGCTAGTTTAGTCATTTAAAGTAAGGTATGTATATAAATTCCAAGACGATAGGACATGAGCATCCTCCAGCCAGTGCATTCTTTTCATTTAAGGAAAGCACATGTGAAACCAGAGTATAATCAGAAAGTGAGCAAATCTAATCCACAGTACAGCAGTAGTTGCCACTGGTGAAGTGGCAACTTCAGTTCTGGTTCAGGTCCTTCTACCTTGGACATTTGTCTTGGTAAAGGCCATTTGGTCTGAATAGCATGTTTTCTGGATAGGTTCATGCCTGTAATCATCTTATACTCCACAGCCTTGCCAACTTTGGAGCCATTATGACTCTTTCTTCTTGGCTTCTTTTTGCTTTTATTTATTTTATGTTAATTTTAAAGTTTAACTCCCAGAGGTTCCACTGGAGTTTCCATTAACTCACAAAAACTTTACTATTTCATCCGCTAAAACTTATTTCTGACCCCCAAGTAGCTTTCATACTTCATCATCTTTCTGATGTTTTCCTTACCTGCTTAAAATTTCAGTATTAAAAAAAACTTTGCATCATCTATAATTTGGAGATTTATTGTGCATTCTCTCTCTTAAGTACTCTTAAAATGTTAAATCTGCTTTTAAAGGACTATAATATTTATATTTAGAATAATAAAACTTTTACCATGTAAAGAGCAGAGGAGAGCATTACCTGGTCACCTTCCTCTTTTTTTTTTTTTTTTTTTGAAACAGAGCTTCAAGCTGTCGCCCTGGATAATACTGTGGCTTCACAGCTCACAGCAACCTCCAACTCCTGGGCTCAAGCGATTCTCCTGCCTCAGCCTCCCAAGTAGCTGGGACTACAGGCGCCCACCACAATGCCCAGCTGTTTTTTGGTTGCAGTTGTCATCATTGTTTGGCGGGCCTGGGCCGGATTCGAACCTGCCAGCTCAGGTGTATGTGGCTGGGTCCTTAGCTGCTTGAGCCTCAGGCGCTGAGCCGATCACCTTCCTCTTGTGATAAAGAAAGGTGAAGGGCCAGGCCCAGTGGCTCATACTTATAATCCTAGCACTCTGAGAGGCTGAAGCAGGAGAATCCCTTTAGCTCAGGAATTCAAGACCAGCCTGAGCAAGAGTGAGACCCCACTTCTACTAAAAATACAAAAATTAGCTGGGCATCACAGCTGACACCGGTCCCAACTAATGAGATGCTGAGGCAAGAGGGTCGCTTGAACCCAGGAGTTTGAGGTTGCTGTGAGCTAGGCTGAAATCACAGCACTCTAGCCTGGGTGACAGAGCGAGACTGTATTTCTGGGAGAAAAAAAAAAAAGACTGTGGCAGCCTATTTGTCACAGTCCTCTGTTGTGTATTCCAACTCTTCCCATCAAGCCAATCTCAATGTAAATTGCCTCACAATATAACTATATGAACAAAACTAATCTCCAGAAGTAACAAAGACTGTGTTAAAACTTTGATGTGTCTTTGATCACACCTTAGAATGCTGGAAAACCTCAGCATATGCTAGAAGAGGCTACCCAGAGCACTTAAGCTTTATCTTTTTTTCACATACCCTGTTACTTCCTTTTTCTAAGGTTTGTGGTTTTGTGTTTTGTTTGTTTTGTATTTTTTGTTTTATTCTTTAGACAGGGTCTTGCTTTGTCAGCCCATCTAGTTAAGAGTGCAGTGGCATCATCATAGTTCCCTAGAATCTCAAATTATATTCCCGTGCTCAAGTCATCCTTCTGCCTCAGCCCCTTGAGTAGATATGACCTTAGGCTTGCACCATCATACCTGGCTAATTTTTCAATTTTTTAGTAGAGTTGAGGGTCTTGGCCTTGCTCAGGCTGATCTTGAACTCCTGAACTCAAGCAATCCCCCTGCCTCAACTTCCCAGAATGCTTAGGATTATAGATAATTTTATCTGTTCTCTATAAACTATTCTTGAATGTAGTCTAATCTTATTTAAATTTTCAACATGGTATTTAAGGGCTTGATAAATAGCTCTAAAGTGCATCTGAGATTTTTCACATACCTCAGAACTATCACAGTTGCTGGGAATAGGCAGATAAGACAAATGGAACAGAAAAGAGACTCCAGATACAGATCTATGCTTTTCTGAAAATTTACTAAATAATAAAAGGGGTGTTTCAAATCAATAGAGAAGGATGCTTTCTCTTCTACCTGCATTATCTATGTGTCAGGTACTAGCCACAACTTTCTATTTGTAACATTAAATATAATTCAGTTCCCTGGGAGCACTGGCCATTCAAGTATTTAGAAACCATAGGTGAGGCGGGACTCCTGTGGCTCAAGCGGCTAAGGCTCCAGCAACATACACCTGAGGTGGCGGGTTCGAATCCAGCCCGGGCCCGCCAAACAACAATCACGGTTGCAACCAAAAAAAAAAAAAAAAAAAAGAAACCATAGGTGACTAGTTGATACTGCAATGCAGAAAGTTTCATTGTTCATTACAGCTCTGGATGGTAAGGAGTTGCTTGGATACCTAAGACAAAAGTTAGATCCCTAAATTTAGATCTTGTTATTCTTTTTAACTCCTCAGGTAATTTTAAATCAGCTGCAAACCACTAATATAGTTGATGGTCCTCCATGCAGTTGGCAAAGATTTAACTCAGGTTCTTTCTCCAAAGTAGGATTCTTCCACTCCTTCACTTGTGATGATTTTTGTGGTTAACATCATTTAACTGCTTAATGGCAATAATTAAAGGGCCACTTAGAAAACTTTCCTGTTTTCTTTTCAAGGAAAATTACACTAGAATGTGCTCCAACTATGTTTGTGCCCATGGGTAAAGTCTGAGTCTATTTTTCCCTAAGCTATGCAGATACTCTTGGTGGGTCTGTGACTTGGGTGGGGCAAGGACATTCTAAAGCGGTATCTTGGGAGGTAAAATTATAGACCCCCAACAGTTGCATTAAATGTTTTGTTGGCTTATTTGTTGGCCTTGATACTAGAGAGAGGATAACTGTTTTGCAATATAATTTCATAACTTCCTCAAGGTCTTTTCTAAATTTGGGGACTTTCCTACTCAAGAGTCCTTTTTGAGGATACTATTGATTTACCTTCTGAACACATTCTGTGTCCAACATAGATGTGACTTACATGAATATTATGTATACATAACAATGCTTTTGATAGTCTTCTGGATAATGCTGTTATAAAGGCTTTGCACAAAGAGGCAGATAATACTTTTAAGTACTTCTGTATTTGGATGAATACTTCTCAAAGGACTGTACTTTGCTGTGATTAATTTGTTTAATCCTTCATTCATGTAGCAATAGTTGTTTTTGTTCTTGTTGTTTTTTTTGTTTGTTTGTTTGTTTGTTTGTTTTTATTTTAGAAGCATGGCTTCCCCAGACATCAGAGCCAGGCACCAGGTCCATGTGCACTGTGAAAAGGGCTATGTGAGCTTCATCTCCTTGCCACACTAAAATAGCTTATACCCATGTGCATCTTTCTGGCTCTGAGAATTGATTTTCTTTTTAAGTTGGTAGGTTCCTTGTGTGCCTACCAAGTGATTCCCAAGCTATTTTCCAATATACTGTCTAATCTCTGGCAGTTTCAGAAAGCTTCACAAGTGTCAAATGCTACTCTGCAGCACTGTGGTGGCAATTTTAGCTCCAGAACGGTTTGGGGACACCCCGTTAGACCTCAGAAGGGTACTAGAATATATAGAATACCTTGTGTAAATTATTTTAATATAATATCTAAGGTACATTGAATTTATTAACTTGAAATATAAAATCATATAAGCAGAAAACTAGTGATTCAAAAAGTACACTAGGAATTTAAACATGTTTCACCAGAGACTATAGGAGATAAAAGTGAATTCACATCTCTGTCGACTTTGGTAAACCATAAGAACAGTGCAGTTTATGTGAAATAGTTTATTGCAAGTCATCAAATGCTTTTATGTGAAGCCAAAAAAATTCAGCATTTAGCAGGGTATTTTTGTTTTAATTCCCAGTGTTAATAAATCCTAAGCAGAAAAAGATCACTGTTTTCTCGCTTAAGAAATGTTTTAAGGAGTCAGATGAATTATATTGGGTCCAGCTGTTCTGAAGGAGTACAATGTTGGATGACTTATCCCAATTTTCACATGGGTAAAATATGGGTGCCATATTCCTCAGCCTCTGAGGTATACTATGGACAGTCGAGAAGCAGCCCAGGAAAACTGTATTCCTTGTGCATACCTTGTAACAATACTTAATTTTCAAGAATAATGTCACTCTAATAGGAATATCAGTGACTTGAAATAAGTCCTGAGGGTGTGATGTGTTTTGCAGTAGCCTTTAAGATACAAGTTTAAGGAGCCATCTTTGTTAGAAATGTCTACACAGGGCTCAGCACCTGTAGCTTGGAGGCTAGAGCACCAGCCACATACACCAGAGCTGGCGGGTTAGAACTCAGCTTAGGCCTGCCAAACAACAATGACAACTACAACCAGAAAGTAGCAGGGTGCTGTGCCGGGTGCCTGTAGTCCCAGCTACTTGGGAGGCTGAGGCAAGAGAATCACTTAAGCCCAAGAGTTTGAGGTTGCTGTGAGCTGTGATGCCAC
This sequence comes from Loris lydekkerianus, assembly GCA_963574355.1. NCBI lineage: Eukaryota > Metazoa > Chordata > Mammalia > Primates > Lorisidae > Loris > Loris lydekkerianus. Next base: position 18,420 of record CAUYPK010167027.1, read on the forward strand.
GGCACTCTACCAAGGGTGGCATAGTGAGACTCTGTCTCAAAAAAAAAAAGAAAAAGAAGAAAAGAAAGAAATGTCTAGACAGGTAGTAGGTACTAGTTTCTGGTATGTATGTAAAGAGGCCAACAGTATTCTCCCAAGTTCCAAGTGCTTAATGTTTCCATTGTGGTGAGATCCCTTTAGTTCCAAATTCTCTAACCCAGTGGTTCTCAACCTCTTTGTAACAATGAAAATATATCCTGCATATCAGATATTTACATTATGATTCATAACAGTAGCAAAATTGCAGTTATGAAGTAGCAATGAAAATAATTTTATAGGTGGCGCCTGTGGCTCAAAGGAGTAGGGTGCCAGCCCCATATACTGGAGGTGGCGGGTTCAAACCCAGCCCCGGTCAAAAACTGCAAACAATAAATAAATAAATAAATATCCTCTTCATACAGGGAGAAAGGAGGAAGGGAGGGGTGGACAAAGGAAGACCAGAGAGAGGAAGGAGGGAGGGGGGTGGGGCCTTGGTGTGTGCCACACCTTTGAGAGGCAAGACAAGATTGCAAGAGGGACTTTGCCTAACAAATGCAACCAGTGTAACCTGGTTTATTATACCCTCAATGAATCTCCAACAATTAAAAAAAAATCCTTCGTGCATGTTAATTATTAAAAAAAAGAAAATAATTTTATGTTTGGGGGTCACCACAACATGAGGGACTGTATTAAAGGCATTAGGAAGGTTGAGAACCACTGAGGTCTGACCTGACAAGGCATCTTCACATACCTGCATCTTTGGCTGCCAACAAGGTAGAATAAAGAATGAACTATAGGTCTGCTGTAACTATTAAAACTCTTAACTGCTTTTTGAAAGTTTATTTGTTATTCTCTAGGGACATTCCAGCTACATTACACACCTTGACTGGTCCCCAGACAACAAGTATATAATGTCTAACTCGGGAGACTATGAGATACTGTACTGTAAGTATGAAAGATCATTTGCGAGCTCAGATGTATTTTTTTGTCAGGGGTGCTAATGAATATGCTGCATGGAATTTGATTTGTGCAGAAAATGCATGCCAGCCTCTCTAACCTGACAAGGCATATATTACTCTGAACTAAGTAATGAGAATCTCAAATGTGGTTCACTTCGAAAGTAATGAATTAATTTAATGGTATAGAACTGAAGCACATATAGCAATAAGAAATTCCTCAGTGAAATTGATGCTGCTCTGAATGGTTTTTCATTTAACAACTTTTCCTGGAAGCAGAGAGGAGCATAATGGATAGGCATTTATGCTCTTTAGAGGAAAAAAACTTCATGGGGAACAATTTGTAGTTCTATAAACCCTGTTAAAGTAAACACTTTCTTTTCCTTTTTAAATGTGTCTTAATGTTTTTCAGTGTATGGATTATAAATACAAGTAAACGTACCTAGTTTGAGTCGAGATGCACTTTCAAATACATTTGTACACAAGCCCTGTGATTATCCTTCCTGTTTCTAAATTTAAAGGGGACATTCCAAATGGCTGCAGACTAATCAGGAATCGTTCGGATTGTAAGGACATTGATTGGACGACATATACCTGTGTGCTAGGCTTTCAAGTCTTTGGTAAGAACATGATACCTGATATGAAGCGGCAGTTTGTGGGGAGTTCATATGTAATATTTACTTGCTTAAATTTATAAATGAAAAATAGTAAAACTGCAAAAAAAAAAAAAAACTGCAAAAAATAGTCTATGCATGTTCTTTAGTTCTATCACTATTAATACCAGTTTCAGAGAAATTAAATGTACTAGGACTGAACCAGTGTGGGATTTATTCTCTGCAGAATCCAACATTTTTGGTCCCTAATGCACATGAAAGATCATTAATGCTCGGTGCCCTTAGCTCAGCAGCTAGACCACCAGTCACATACACTGGGGCTAGTGGGTTCAAACCCAGCCCAGGCCTGCCAAACAACAATGACAACTACAACCAAAAAATAGCCGGATGATGTGGTGGGCACCTGTAGTCCCAGCTACTTGGGAGGCTGATGCAAGAGAATCACTTCAGCCTAAGAGTTTAAGGTTGCTGTGAGCTGTGACGCCATACACTACCAAGGATGACATGGTGACACTCTTGTCTCAAAAAAAAAAAAGAAAGAAAGACTATTAAAAGGAATTTACATAGTAGTACATACTATCTTCCCATTTTTTTCCAGCTAAAATTGGAAGCTTTTAAATTTGTAAAGGCATTTTTAATAGCACTGTTATGATATTTATATACTGTATCATTAACCTATTTAAAATGTATGATTCAATGACTTTTATATATTCAGAGTTGTGCATCCTTCATCAATATCTAATTTTAGAACATTTTCATCACCCCAAAAAGAAACCTTGTACCCAATAATAGTCACTCCCCATCTTTCCTATCCTGTGCCCACCCAGCAACCACTAATCTACTTTATTGATTTCCCTATTTTGGATAGTTCATATAAATGGAATCATACAATATATGATCCATTGAAACTACTTTTTTTATTTAGCGTAACACTTTCAAGGTTATTCCATATTGTAACGTATATCAGTACTTCTTTTTGTGGCAGAGTAATAGCCTATTGTATGGATATGCGTGTGTATGCATTTTATTAAATCATTCACCAGTTGATGGACACTAGTTGTTTCCACTTCCTAGCTATTATGAGCAAATAACACTACTGTGAATAGTCATGTGTAAATTTTTATGTAGACATGTTTTTATTTCTGTTGCGTATATACCTAGGAGTGGAATTGCTGCATCAAACAATAACTGTATGATTAATCTTTTGAGGAACTGCCAGACTATTTTCCAAAGTCGTTACACCATTTATATTCCCACCAGCAGTGTATGAGGGTCCAGTGTCTCCATACCTTTGCCAGTATGTGTTGTATTTATTCTTTTTCATGTGGATGTCCAGTTGTCCCAGCATTATTTGTCACAATATTAAGGCATTTTTAGTAGACATCATTTAAAGATAAAATTTGGAGGTTATTCCTAATCTGATGTTTGCGCTTTTCTAGAAATCTGCCCGTGACAGCTTCCTAAGCCTTTCCCAATCTTTAGGTATCCTTCTAAAAGGGTTAGAAGATAAATGGGATGGGACAACTAAAATAATATACCCTTGTTTGCAAAGACATTGCTCCTGGGGCCAGGTGCTCACGCCTGTAATCACGGCACTTTGGGAGGCCAAGGGGGAAAAGATTCTTGGACCCAGGAGATAGAGACCAGCCTGGGCAACACAGCAAGACCCCCATCTCTATAAAAAAATTTTTTTAACTAACTGGGCACAGTGGCATCTACCTATAGTCCTGGCTACTCAGAGGACTGAGGTAGGAGGATTGCTTGGGCCCAGGAATTCAAGGCTGCGGTGAGCTATGGTCATGTGACTGCACTCCAGCCTAAGTGACAAAGTGAGGCCCTGTCTCTGGAAAAACCCACACAAGTGCTATTAAGGCAGAGAAGCTTAAAAGGTTAGGAAGAAATTAAAAACAATCCTGGCTTTACAGCTGGTAATGTCCCTGATTTTAGTGAGATGGTATTTATTTACTTATAGAGAGATCAGTTTTAATGTTTAGACATGTTTTTAGCAAATTTATCAAAAACATTTGTTCTCTGCATATAACCACAGGAAACCAACATGTCCAACTCTTAAATGTTCCTTAGTTTTAATCTAGCCTCATAGAGAATAATTATTTTGAACATAATCATTAGTATCTCAAAATGATTCAGAATATGGGCGGCGCCTATGGCTCAAAGGAGTAGGGTGCTGGCCCCTTAGACCAGAGGTGGTGGGTTCAAACCGGGTCCCAGCCCAAAATTGCAAAAACCAACTCAGAAGCTTGGGGGAAAGGTCTGTGGAGCTGAGCCTGAGACCTAGGATGAAGGTGTCTGTGAGCCTGAAGGAGAGGCCTCCCAGCCTGGATTCTAGTCTCCTGAGGAGGGGCCTACTGCCCGGTGCTGTCCTCACCAGAGGGTGTAGGAAGGCGCATGTCCACAAGTGTGTTGCAGGAAAACCACAAACAGGATCCCCCTCTTTTTATGGTGAGGAACGACCACCTCCAGGATAAAGGATGTGCTGGGCTGAGCATCCCAGGAATGAAACCCAGAGAGGGCAGTGAGTCTTCTCCCCACTGTGTCTCTGGCCTGTCTCCAGAGAGACCCAGAGAGGGCAGTGAGTCCGCTCCCCACTGTGTCTCTGGTCTGTCTCCAGGGAGACCCGGAGAGGGCAGTGAGTCCCCACTGTGTCTCTGGTCTGTCTCCAGGGAGACCCGGAGAGGGCAGCGAGTCCACCCCCCACTGTGTCTCTGGTCTGTCTCCAGGGAGACCCGGAGAGGGCAGCGAGTCCGCCCCCCACTGTGTCTCTGGTCTGTCTCCAGCACCCTCACCAGCCAAGCCTTGTAGTGGCCCTGCCGGGATGGCACAAACATGGCTTCCTGGGTGCAGAATGGAAAGCTGGGCATTAACTATTCAGTAGCCGGTACAGGGCCCAACAAGCCAGTGGGCCCAGCCATGCCAAGACAGAGGTCAGGGCACGTGAGAATGCAGAAGGACAAAGGGGACCTAGGAGCCACTGGGTGTGACACCCAGAGAAGTAACTTCATGCTCAATTTCCATAAATGTCCAGAAAGGTATTTCAAATGTAAAAAGGTTCTGTGAGTCTTGAGAAACAGATGTGCCGATATACCCATTTAGCAGGAAGTTACATCTCTGAGTAGCTGACCAGAGACAACAGGCAGGCTTGCTGGGCCTCACACCCTGGACTCCTCGGCCAGGCCTGCCACCTGACCACGGGACCTTCGTGTTTTTTTGTTTTTTAGTATAAAGTAAGAATTTTTTGCCACAAGTTTCAATAACTAAAGTTGAAAGGGTTGTCTTATCTTTTAAAATTAAAAAAAGCCCAATACGTTAGATGAATGTCTTTTAACCTCCTGTTAACATGAACAGAACAATGAGATTCCTGAATTTACTGGTTTTCTACCCAATAAAATTTATGAAGGATAACGCGTTATATGTTAAGGCCCCACATGGAAGTGGTGCGTTTCCCCCCACTTTTTGGTTTTTGCACCTCCCAGTATCCATTTCTCATCTCCCTGGGAGGCCGTTATGAAGCAGCACGGCACGCTCTGCATGTGGGCTGTGAAGACACCTAAACCTGTGCCCTGTAGAGAAGCAGGAATGGTTTTTGTTTTTTAAAAATTTCAGCTTAATTTAACGATTTACTTCTTTCTTCTTCGTTTGATTTCAGTGGTGAAGAACAGCAAAGCAGGGTATTCAGAGTATCTCTGTGCTCCAATAGGCAGATGACCAGAGTGTGGCCACCACTCACACTGACAACCTGGGCACTGGATAGGCAGACGACCAGAGTGTGGTCCATCACTCACGCTGATAAGCTGGGTACTGCACGGGGACATTGTGCCACCGAACTCGGGCCTGGGAGGCTCCTAGGAGCTGGCCCCTGATTGAAAAAGATCTAATTGAAGTCCACTCACTCACATAGCAGCCCCACGTCCTCTGGGCTCCAAAGGCATCAGATCAGGGCAGGAGGACATGTCATTAGGCCAGGTAAAGCAGTAACGTTTTTCTGCAGATGACTCATTTTCATGTTCAAATCTCTTTACAGGAACAACGAGTTCCAGCTCTAAGCTGCTTTCCCTTGAGAACTCCAGGGCCTACTTTCTGCTAAGACTTCAGTGATCTGAAGCAATTATCTGGAGAGTTTTGTTGACCTTCATTTCAATCGCGGTAGGTGTCAAAAAATTGCTTTCCGTTGTAGTCAGTAATTTTGGTCTCTCAACACTGCAATTTTCCTTCAAAGAACTTACGGGGTTATGAACTTGGCTCTAATCGCCTCTGTGCAGAGGGACTGATGAGAAGTGCTCACTTCCCGTGACGCCGAAACCGTCTGTTCAGTGCAGTGAGGGTTTCAAGTTTTTTTCCTCTCAGTGTTTCAAACTACCTGGAGATTTCACTCTGACTATCTTAGAGTATCAATGTGTCTCTATTTTAAAATTATATGATTTTTTAGGATATCCTGGAGATTTGGTCATGCTGATCACAAACATACCTGAAACAAAGAAATAACACCTACAGGAAGTTCCCCTAAACATACCCTGTGGGCAGGCACCCAGACAGGGTAAACTCTGGGATCTGAGATGCCAGCCCAGATGACAGGATTTCCCAGTTGATAAACTTTCTCAGTGTTAAAAAAGCATAGACTCTAAGTACAGGCTAACCAGAGGACCACTTCTAGAGAAAAAGCATTATGTAATGTAATCTGTTCCCTGCCTTTGAAATATGCAAGTCAGCTAAGTTCTGTCAATGACAAATTTCCATGTTCAAATGCCTCTACAGAAACTGTGAGTTCCGGCTCTAGGCTGTTTTCCCTTGAGAACTCAAAGGCCCAATTTTTGCTAAGGCGTCAGTGACAAGATATATTCACAAATTCAAAAAGATACATTTCTTGCACAGCTACCATCTTGTTACTGAAAGAAACATAACATATCACTGAAATAAAGCACAAGATAAGCTCTGTCATGGCAGAAATAACAGAGTGCCGGGGGTGCTGTTGGAGGAAGGTCACTGTGAGAAAACAACCTGTCCTCTGAGGACCTTACCCTTCCTTCCCCAGATGTCTACATCAGAAGGCTCTTGCATTCCTCCCACTTGGAGAGAGATTTTCCTGAAGACCCAGGACTTCTATGAGTCTTTGTCTCTCTCCTTTGTGGGCTCAGTGATGGCAACAGAACTCACCGGGTGGAGCAGAGGGAAGGAAGCTGAGCAAATGCACACAGGTGCACACCTTGCTGCCTCCCAAGGCCGCCTGCCCCTGCCACACGTCGGTCTTGTCTCCACAACCACCTGTGCACTGCCTAGACACAGGGACGTCATCACTGATTCCTTTGGCATGATCTGAACATCCATGAATATCATGTATACACACTGCATCAAGTTCATTAAAGCAAGTTGTCATCTAAAAATAAACCTTCTACACAACTCAAGGGAATATGGCTCTGGACCCTCTTTCTTATGTGAAATCTTCCATGAAATCTTTGGTTTCCTCACTCAAAATCTGGAGCTAAATCAGCTTTGTTATTTGCAACCGTGGCAGCCAGGAACACTGGGAGAACCATTTGTAAGTGGATTGTCATGATACTTGTATTCCCCTTCCTTGGCATTATAAAACTGGATGAACCAATTTGGGAAATCACAGCAATGTCTGAGATAGAAAGTCAGCAGCAGTTTCTCAGTGGGCAGCCTCATTAGTGACCCAGAGAGGGGACAACCTGCTCCTGGGAGGACACCCAGATGGCCAGGGCTGGGAAAGCAGAGTCCTCTTGGGCTTTGCTGCATGTGCCAGCCAATGTCTCTTAGTCCTGCCCAGTCCAGCATCTCCTCTGCTGGAAGCCAGACTGAAACAGTTTTCCTTCCAACCTCATCAAAAGGGAAGCTCCAGGAGCCGTAATTAAGAATCAGTGTGCCACTGCCTGTGAGAACAGCCTTTACTCCCAGCCCGTAAGCCAGAATCAAGCAGCCATGGGCTCCCCTCTGGTGAAAAGAAAAAGCTGAAAAGCACAGGTCATCCGTAGCTTAGGGACCACAGCCGCCTTCATAGTTGTCACAGGCAATGACGCCATGAGCGACTTTTGTCGCAGGGGACATGGCAACAAATTTGGTAAATTCAAACTTCTACATGTATCATTACAGTATACATGAGCCTGTCTCAATCCTGGCTGCTAAAAGATATGGGGAGATTCCTTACTGATATGGTTTGAAAGAATTTGAATTAAAATGTGAAGGCACCCACATTTTGCAAAAAATGTTTTCATATCCCTCGTCCACAAACATTTTATTAGCTTCCACTGTTTCCCTACGGATGAGAGCCCTCTTCCTTTCAGCAGAGCAAAATAACCACAGGAAACAGCAGAAACACCAGTTGGGTTACTCAGGGGGCCTGGGAAAGATGGTGATTACATGTGGTAAAAACTGTCTCTCAAACTCACCTGGCTGCGTGCAGTGGAGATGACTCAGCACACCCAGGGGTCTTGAGCGCGTGGGGCACAGACACAGGCCATCTTGTGTACACGGTATCCACTTCTGTCCTGCTTGCCGGACACTCTTATTCAGTCATCCAGGCCAGAAAAACAGCTCAGATGTCTCCCTGCTGGGAAAGACCCCTTGACTATTAAATGGCTCCTGACAATGTGGCTTTAAAACGAAGAATAGTGATCTCTCAACAAAGGTCATCCTCCTTTTGAACTGCAGAGAGAGTCACAGAATAGATTAGTAGCCATGAGGCAATGTAGTCACCAGGGTGACAGTGTTCAACACTAGATGTTACCAGGGACCTACAGCCAGGATTCAGCGTGAACTGTGGGCTGATGCCATTCTGGAAAAGACCAAGGGGATCTCACTCAGCTGGGTGGGTGGAGATGCTGAGGAAGCATCTGCCTGGTCAACCTAGCTTGATTTCCAAGGTGAATGGCACTAGCAAATCAGAGTCCAAGCAAGCGGTCAGCAGAGGCCACACTGACACAGGGGTGGCCAGTGACTACAGGACCGGGAAGGCAGCTGAGAAGTCCAAAGACACAGAGACCCGTGGGACACCAGCTCAGAGCTGTCCGCAAAGAGACCCGTGGGACACCAGCTCAGAGCTGTCTGCAAAGAGACCCATGAGACACCAGCTCAGAGCTGTCTGCAGTAGGGGCCGGGGTCCTCTGGGAATGGGGGCAGGACTGAGGCCTTTGGAAGGGAGGCTGGCCATAGGAAGGTAGACTCTCTGGAAAAGGACACCAAGTGCCAGACTGTTAGTCAAAACAGACACAACTCAGACTATGGCTGATGTCACACCATGAAAATAAGGACTTAAAAACTGAGTTTCTGAATTAGATTACCCACCAAGGTACAAATGTCTTTGTAGCAGAGACAGCTGACTATTGGCCAAAGTATATGGTTTTCCCCTCCGTAATGCACAGCTATCACTAAGAAATGGCTTCTCAGCCAGGGACTGTGTCTCCCAGCTTGTTTTTTTATCTAGAAGGAGGGGTCTTGATGGTGAACATCCTAGGAAGCCACATAGTCTTAGATGTCTTAGATATGCTAAGACATCATTCCCACTGTATTGTTGGTCAAGAATGTCCCATGTCCAACCCACATTGTGGAGGAGGAAAGAATTTATGGCCACCTGTAATCTTCCTGCCATCCTCCTGGAGAGCCCCCAGCTGTGGGAAGAACAAGAGTTGACGTATACTGAAGTGCCCAGTTCCTAGCACATGTGTTTGCCTGCCAGCCTGCTCCCTTGGACACTGACCCAGTCCTGCCCTGGTACCAGTGCCCCTGAGTGCACTGGTTCTTAAATCCTGGCATGCAGCCCCCAGAGCTACTTTGCTTGTGCTCTTGCAGGCACTTCTCTGGGACATTTGTGTCCTACAAAGTTGCCCCGTCCTCCATGTCCCCCATTATTTTCAGTAATCACTGATCTCAGTCTCATGTCCACAAATTCATACAGTGGAACCTCTCAGCACGTCAGTCTGACACCACCATGTATATGATATGAAAACCATCAAAGACCAGCCCCACTCGCTGGGGAACACCTCCCTGTGTGTGCACACAGTGTTTTCCTTTCTAAATATTTGCATAACTTCTTTTTACATGTATTTTAGATTAAGATAGGGGTACCAGCAGATTTCATTGCTTGTGTTTGTTAGGTTAAGTCTGATTTGTAGGTGTGTCCCACACCCAGGAAGTGTGTCGTATACCCATGCAAGGTACCTGTTGGATGGGAATCTGCCCAGCTCCTCCTCCCTCTCTCTCTCCCCATTGCTCTGATTTCAGTGAGTGTTTATCTCATTTGAGCACAGAGGGGTTACTCTGCAAGCTCCCATTTGATGTGGTTCATGTGATGTTTGAGTATAATGAGACATTCCTTCCAAAGTCATGGTCAATATTGACATTATGCTTAGACAGCAGCATCTTTATGAATTTACTTTAGAAATTAATTTACATTAATAGAAAATGCAGTCATGAGGCACTGCTAGGATTAGTCTGGCTTATTATGGAATGTTCCAGTTTTGCTATTGGTATCAACCTCTTGAACACCATCATGTACAATTTGCACTCTACAAGATATAGGATTCTTTAAAAGACATTTATCATCATCCTAAGCTCCCTCTGAATTTCTCTATATCACTACAGCTTATTTGAATAAAGACCAGAAATTCATTTGGTCACTTGGCCATTATAGTACTTCTCAGCCTTTAAAAAAATTCTTTTTAATTTAGTGGTACCCAGAGGAAATTTTATTTGTCCAGCCCATTAACAAGAGCTGACAGGCCTGGGCTCCAGAAGCTCTCGGGGCTGAGAAAATCTATGAGTCTCCCGGCACAAAGGTCAGGAGGCTCTGCTTTGGCAGACTGCCAGTGGTCACCACCAACCAAACAAGAGAAATGAGTACCCGTCAAAGACGGTGACAGGTGCAAAGGGCACAGACATGTCATGAGAGTGGTGGCCACCCTTAAAGAGCTCAGAAACCATTAGGGGCACTGGGATGGTCACAATCAGATTAAATAGACTAAAGAAATGGATTTTAAAAATCAAAGCAAAAAATCACAGCCAAGATCACAGTGAGCATGTGCTAAACTGTAAGGACGTCGCCATGATGCTGTGATGTTTGGAGGTGAGAAGCAGAAGGGGTGAGGAATCCTGCAGCGATGCAGGTGGGACTGGGCAGGATCAGAGGAAGGTAGGCAGAATGTGGGGAAATAAAGGAGGGAAGGGTTTCTGATGAGATGGCAGCATCGGGGAAGCATTAGTGGGTGGTAGGACGGCCATGCCATCTTTGTAGATTGATGCAGAGACATCTGGCAAAATAGCTAATGGAATATTGTTTGTGCAATTCCTCTGCAAATTATAAATCACATGTCAGTGTAAGGTATTGTTAGGAACATTTTTATCATATCTCAGAAGCAACAAGTTATTCTGGACATTGAATTAACCTAAGAAGTATTCTCATCCACTTTCCCCCAATAATGGGTGTATCCTCTGTGCAAGGATTACCAGTGGTTCTCAACCTTCCTAATGCCATGACCCTTTAATAAAGGTCCTCATGTTGTGGTGACCCCCAAGCATACAATTATTTTTGTTGCTACTTCATAACTGTAATGTTGCTACTGTTATGAATCATAATGTAAATATCTGATAGGCAGGATGTATCTAGGCAACCCCTGTGAAAGGGTCATTCAAGCCCCAAAGGGGTCATGACCCACAGGTTGAGAATCGCTGGATTAGACTATCACAGTCTTGGTTTCCTTGAGTAGACGAGGTTCTTGGTAGAATGAGGGATCTGGCATGCAGTGTGCTTCCCACAGGGCTTGGAGATGCTCATTAATAGAATCCAGCACTAATGCCTCTCCCAGAGCTGTCGCTGTGCCTTGTAAGATATCCTGCAGGTGTTTCGAGTCAGAATCAGAAGGAAAGAGAGAGAATTGGAAGGAAGAAGTGAGGGTTGAGAGGACGAGTGGTTTGAAATTTCTGGATCCAGTTTGCCCTCACTTATTCCAATTGACTTCATTATCACTCTCTTTGTGTCAATGGGAAGTTAGATGGATTCATTTGCATGGGAACTAAGCCAGGTGGTGAACAGGCCATGGTACAGCCCCTCTATGGCTCCTCAAAAATATTCTTAAACTGTGTTCCTGAACTTTTCAGATGACCAGAATGCAGGGTACTCCTACGGGGTCCTTCCCTGCAGGTTCTGAATCCATGGGTCCGGGATGGACCCGTCCAGTGTGTCGTTAGGAACCAGGAAGCTCAAGAACCCTAATGCAAGGCTCGCATGTTCAGACACGGAGGAAACAAATGGTCTGGAAAATCAGACATGGCCTCAGATAACAAACCCCTAACATGCTTTCATGAGATTTGCAGAGTGGTGCGATGCTCTCCCTAAAACTTGACTGGCTTGGAATACAGAAGGCTGAAGATTCCCTTGACTCAGTATGAATGTATAGCATGTAAGGTCTGCATTTTGTCATAAAATGCCTTCCTGTCCTGCGAAGTGTAATGGATAAGATTTTTAAAAATCAAACTGTGCTTTAAAGATTTTAGGAGAAAATCATTTCTCCTCATTTACATTCTGGAGGTAATGTTGATTTTCATGGCTTTTCATCTCCATTTGATATTATTTTACTTTATATTTTGAATTCACAGAGCATGACTCACTTGAATTTTTAAATAAAGTTTTTATTATTTTCAAATATAGTGCGAATTCTTCCTCAGATTTAGCACCAAGAATAAGTCTATGCCTTATGATGAACTAATGGAAACGTCCTTTTATAAGATAATGGCAGCAATTTAATAACACAATTTGATATAATCACAAAACAATCAACTCCTGAATATAACCAGTGTCTAAATATATCTATATATAAAGCCATTATCTGTAAACTCATCAAAACTGGAATATATATATAGACCCAATAGTCAAAATACTCAGAAGATAACATTTATGAGTTCATTCATGTAAAAAGTGACCATTTACCCTGGAATTTTGTCACATGCAGATTTTTTTTTGTTTTATTTTTTGTTTTGTTTTTTTTCCTTTTTTTTTCTTATTAAATCATAGCTGTGTACAGTAATGTAATCGTGGGGTACAATGTGCTGGTTTTATATACAATTTGAAATATTTTTATCAAACAGGTTAACATAGCCTTCATGGCATTTTCTTAGTTATTGTGTTAAGATATTTGTGTTCTACATTTAGTGAATTTCACATGTACCCTTATAAGATGCACCATAGGTATGATCCCGCCAATCACCCTGTCTCCACCCATCCTCCTCCCTCCCCTTCTCTCCATCTCCTCTTTCCCTATATTCTTGGGCTATAATTGGGTTATAGCTTTCATATAAAAGCTATAACTTGGTTTCATAGTAGGGTTGAGTACATTGGATACTTTTTCTTCCATTCTTAAGATACTTTACTAAGAAGAATATGTTCCAGCTCCATCCATGTAAACATTAAAGAGGTAAAGTGTCCATCTTTTTTGAAGGCTGCATAATATTCCATGGTGTACATATACCACAATTTATAACTCAAATGTATTAGCAAGAAAAGAACAAGGGATCCCATCTCAGGATGGGCAAGGGACTTGAAGAGAAACTTCTCTGAAGAAGACAGGTGCATGGCCTATAGACATATGAAAAAATGCTCATCATCTTTAATCATCAAATAAATGCAAAGCAAAACTACTTTGAGATATCATCTAACTCCAGTAAGATTAGCCCACATCACAAAATTCCAAAACCAGAGCAGTTGGCGTGGATGTGGAGAAAAGGGAACACTTCTACACTGCTGGTGGGAATGCAAATTAATACATTCCTTTTGGAAAGATGTTTGGAGAACACTTAAAGATCTAAAAATAGACTTGCTATTTGATCCTACAATACCTCTTCTAAGTATATATTTAGAAGACCAAAAATCACATTATAACAAAGATATTTGTACCAGAATGTTTATTGCAGCCCAATTCATAATTGCTAAGTCATGGAAGAAGCCCATTTGCCCACCGACCCACCAATTAATAAATTGTGGTATATGTACACCACGGAATATTATGCAGCCTTAAAAAATGGAGACTTTACCTCACATGCAGATTTTTAACAAAATTTCACTCTGCCTTAAAATGTTCTAAACAGCTGTTCAATAGTTAGACATGGGTGAAGGCATCATATGACCTATTGAATTAAGGGGTAGAGAAATTTTACCTATTTCACAAATAATCCAACACAAGAATTGCAAACAAATCCCGAATCCTGGATTTTATAGAGGGTTCACAAAGTCCTACCCTCTGATTTTATGAAGGATAAAGTTGGAAGCCAGAGAAATTATGGGTTACGTCTATGGTGCCTGGGAGTGTGGGCCTGGTCTGGGAGGGTAGACAGAAGCCAGCCAGGAGGGTACAGGACAACATGCGCAGACCTCCTGCTCCATCCCAGAGCCAGGCACACAGCAGGGCCCCTGGTAAGTAGGACTGAAGCCAATCACGGTTAGCAAAACCATTAACAGTTTTGAGGAAAAGATACCAAAATGCATAAAATTCACTCTCTAGGAAACAGTATTCTTTTGGATATTTTGAAAAGTAGACTCAACAGAGCAAATGGCAAACTGTTTTCTGTTCTGGAAAAGATGAGGGAGGGGGAGGCAGCATTGTTTCAGCTCGAGCTGTGCAGATGTTGGATAATTTTGGATCTCATTAATTCACAGAGAAAACAAAATATGGCCTCATTATAGCAAAGAAGGGGGTTATCTGAGGCCAGCAGCTGATTCAAACTTAGTAAACACATACGCGCAGCAGAGAGTATACATAAATACGGAGAGCTGTACCAGAAACGAGAGTTGAAAACTCTTCCCCCAGATGGCCACGCTCAGAGGAGAAGTGGGTGATCCCTGGGCTCCCTCCAAGTTGCTGCCCAGCATAGTGGGCACAGACACATGGGAGCAGCCTTGTCCAGATCTGGGACTCGGACTGTCCCCTGCAGTTGCTCTTCTCCCAGTGCCATAGCAAACAACTCTGGCAGAAAGGACAGTGTGACACTCAGACACTCAGAGAATACCAAGTGTGGAGGCCAGAAGGAAAATGGGGGTCACCTTCTCTGGTCTCAGCAGTTGAGAGATGGACAGTCAGGTCCTTCCACCAGTGCCCCAGGGTCCACATGTGCACATGCAGCTAACTTGGCCAGATCCCAGAAGACCTCCCATGCACTGACTTGAGGACTCTCAAATCGGCTCTGCCTGGAACGCAGACAGTGGAGAGCAACTAGAATCTAAATTCTTGCTGGGTTTCTCACTAGCTACCTGACCTCGAGCAGCATAGCTACCGTTTTGGTTTCCTGGCAGGGATAATGATGTTACCTAGCTTATAAGATTATAAAGAGGTGTAAATAAGAAAACGCATGTGTGGTGCTGGACACACATTATAGTGATATTGATGACAGTCACTGTTTTTATTACCCAAATTCATAACCATGGGGAGATAAACAAAAGCGCGACACCGGAGCTGGTGGAGAGCAGAGAAAGGAAGCAGCGACCGCGCCTGCCCACCGTGTAGCCCTGCAGCTTCTGTGCCCACGGGCTAGGCCACAGCCATCCAGTCCACCTTCCTGGAACCCCCAGCCCCCTGCCCCATCTTCTCCACCATTGCAGCCCTACAGGCAGTAGGAGCCAAAGGGAGAACTTGCTCCATTACCGACTTCTTTCTGCCATGATGCTACATTTGTTCCCTCCTGTCCATCTCTTTTTTGTTCTTGTTAGGGACAAAAAAGAGCTGAGAATTTAGAAGGGAATCCTGCAGTTACCCCTCTGTTTCTTCTAGGTCACATAGTACCCATGAGCCAAGAGTAAGCACTGGGGGGACAAGGAAAAGGAAGCTCCCAGGCCACCCCTTTCAGAAAAAAATAAAACATCCTTAGGAATAAACTTCCAATTCACAGTGGCCTGGATGTCGCCTTGTAAATTATGCAGTTGCAAAGCCAAACTCACAGGTTGCTTTGCCCTCACTTTACGTGGCGGCCTCGCACTCAGCAGGAAGCATCTCGTCTATACACAATGCCACGGGCTAGACAGCTCTGCCACCACGACACGGGCAACAAAAACAGCCACAATCCAGTTGTGACTTGCTCTGTGAGGCATTTGCTGAGTGAAGAGGAGGACTCAAGTCTGGCTCTTCCAAACCCTGGTCTGGGGCTCCCCCTACATGTTCCAGCCCAGTGGCCCTAATACCTTCAGGCTGCTCTACACTGCCCCAATGCCTGTCCCCACAACTGTCCAAAGCTGCTCAGACCCTTGCTGACCATCTCCTTTTATTCAGCCTGCTCTTTACCTGCTGTCTGCCCTGTTCTGTAGCTGAAGCCAGAGTGGGATGCTGTGTTTACAGCATCCTTTGAGCTTAAATATCATATCTCAAAGGATGAGCAAAGGGAGAAATTTTAAAGCAATGTGACAACAGTGCAGGGGGCAGTCCATTTTCTCTCCTTTCCGTCCCTTCTTTCTTTTGCTTCTTTCTCACTATGTTCCTACAACTAGTCAATTTCCTCCTCCAAAGGACCATCTTGCCAGCCTAATTAACTCAGAGTGCAGGATGGGACATATTGCCCTGGTAAAGATACTCTCCTTGTGGTTCCTGAGACCTGAGGAACCTGCCTTTGGATAGTCAGCCCTTTTCTTAAAATTTTTCATCACAGTAGGAGTCGGGAATAGGAACACATCTTGTCTCTAACAGAGGACAAAAGGGTAGAAGGCAGAAGGAAATGGAGGGAAGAATTAAAAAGGAAAACCCTATATGTGGCCAGTATTCCTGTTTAACTATTTAAAAATATGGTTAAAATTTTGAAAGCAAACAAATAAGCTAACATGAGGCACGGCCAGTACCAAAACAAGAGCACTCTCCGTGGAGACTCCTGGAACAGGTTAAGCCTTCCTTCTGTTTCCTGCATGGTATTGGAGGGAGCATTTGGCACATGATAAATGCAATCAGTGTCTATTAAATAAATAAACACCTTGCACAATAGTGCATTCTTCCACAAATTATTTTAGGAAAAGAGGAAGACAAATATCAGAAGTCCTTTAAAAGTTTCTTGTAGCTATTTCATCTTCCTCTCTCCTAGCTACAGAAGCCAAGAAGCACAGTTGGAACAAACAGGTTCATAAAACCAAGCCAGATGGCCAGCCATTAATTTTGATGCTTCTCTGCAGCTGTTACATATTTATCTTTTAAAACCTTACGCTAATCAGAGTGTAAATTCCCCTGAAGCCATTTGATGTCTTGGTGAGTAAGCCAGGCCATGAATTTCGAAGAATATTGCCCCTTACACCAGTCCCTATCGACTTCCCTCATCCTGCTACAGATCATGAAAAATCCGCTGCCTTCAAAACACCATTCTAAAATCAGAAATTGAGGATTACCCTGAGATGCTGTATTCTTTCATTAATTTTTATTTATCATACTTGAAATCTATAACCATTAAAACAGTGTTTCAGTTTACATTTGAACTCTTTGCAAAAAGAAAAAATTAACTTCTGGCCCAGATGATGAGATAAATTTATACTTTAAATCCCCTCCCCCTCCATGTAGGAATGACAGAGAACATGTAATTGAAAAGATTAGGGGTATGTAAATGAGGACAATAGGGCAAACATCTTTGTGGAGCAGAAAAGAGAAAAAAACACAAAGGGGAAATTGAGGCTGGCTTTGCACCTGCTCTTCTCTGTCCCTGAAAGCAGATGGAGGTGAATGTGAGGAATCAAAGCCCAGCTCCCAGCTCAAGCTCACTTGGATCAGACCCTATTTCCCACACAGGAAAGATAAAAATAGGGACAAGTGTGCTATGGTTGATGCTAGAGCAGCTCATCTAGGAAGGCAAGAGGAAGATGATGCAGTCTTATAAGTTGAACCCAAGCCTTGGCAACCCCAGGCTGTTTGGTGATGCCATCAAGGATATCCAAGATATACGACCACAGAAGCAGCAGGACAATACTTAGTTCAAAACTGAGGGCTCTGGGTACAAGGTAGAGGCTGCCAAAGTGACTGCACAGGACAAGCTGGGTAGGGGAGGGGTGAAGGCAGCATAAATGGAGAGATGAGCCTGCAGGTCAGCTCTGGGAAACACTGATGCCGAGAATGACACCCAAAAAAACCAACCTCCAAGAGAGATAAGCCTGCAGATCAGCTCTGGGAAACACTGAGGCCGAGAATGACACCCAAAAAAAACAACCTCCAGGAGAGATAAGCCTGCAGATCAGCTTTGGGAAACACTGAGGCCAAGAATGACACCCAATAAAACCAGCCTCCTGGAAACAAAATGGCCCCAAAGGAAATAAGAGAGATGAACAGAACCTTCTCTAAAGGAGACAGACAAATGGCCAGCAAACACATGAAAAAATGCTCATCATCCCTAAT
>CAUYPK010167028.1:0-13968 GCA_963574355.1 Loris lydekkerianus
TAATGGGTGGGGCCACCTCTATGGTGCATCTTAGAATGGGTACAGGCGATTGCACTAATGTACACAGCTATGATTAACAATAAAAAATAAATAAATAAATAAATAAATAAATAAATAAATAAGTAAATAAATAAATAAATAAAATTAAAAATAAATAAATAAAATGCAAATATGAGCACACAAACCCCATGTGTGAAGTAGCCTTCAGGAATATCTGTAACCTTCAGGATCGATCTAAAGCTCCGTGGCTCGACTCATGAGGTCCTCCATAACCTCTTCCAGCCTCACCTCTCCATCCTCACAGCCAGCCCCAACTCCCTGCAGAGCTGAACTAGGGGTCACACTGACATGTAAGCCATTCCTCAGCTCCTTTAGGGACTTTGCACCTGCTGTCCCCTCCCCCACATACTGATTCCCACTAACTCTTTGAGACTCAGTGCAGATGTCACTTTTTCAGGGAGCATCCTTAGATATGTCCAGCACCTGTTGTGGCCCCATGTTGCACTCATTCCCTTCTCTTTCTCTCTCCGTCTTACAGGTGTATGCGTCCCAGGGCGGAGCACAGGCCCTGGCACAAAGAGGGAGTTCAATTAAAGTGCACTGAAGAAGGGGAGGCAGCCAGGCAGCCTCAACAAAACAGTGTGATTGAAATGGCTTAATAAATAATAACACACAATGCAAATTTCAACTATAATAATATTAATAAGGAATATCCATAAGCTATGGGTCCTTCCCCAAAGAAATTTATAATTCAGAAGAGTTGATTAGATCCCTTAAAATGGAAGTTGACCCTCATCTCCCCTGAAGACCACCTTTCCCTGTTGACACATAAGTGTTATACCCAACGATCACATAAGCCTGAGACACTGACTCCAAAATAATGTTGGCTTACAGGATGTGCTGTATGTGTGTTACGTGGAATGTTCTTTTCATACCAAACCCCTCCCAGTCCTGCCTTTAGGCTCCACTGAACTTGCCTTCCTGATCCTCTCTGCCTAGGGGAGGAAGCCTTTGCCACATTCACTCATGTGGGTCACCTCCAAATCATCCTGAAAATCATTCCACTGGACCCATGAGCATCCATGCCAGTTCAGTAGCAAATAGGACCCTGGCCTGATACCTTCCCTGTAGAGTACACCACACTAGTCTCACCTTACCATCTCTACACCAATCACAGACTGGGACCTGGAGGAGTGGCCCTCCCAGCAGCCGCAGGCCTTGCTTCCCCAGGAGAAACATAGTTGTAGTTTGCATCCCACCACACACCCTTTTTCTTGTGCCTAAAGATGAGACTCCTGGGGCACAGGCAACAAGGCTGAAGGATGGGCTTGGGAAAGCCAGCGAAGCAGCAATGAGACAATAGAGAAATGGCAACAGAGTGGAAGGTGTGGGTTTCTTCTCTGGGGATGTGGTTTTTTTCAGCTGACGTCCGTCTGGGTGGAGAGGCAGGCTAGTCTACAGAGAATTCCAGGGCATACGGAGCCCTTCCTCTCATCTCAGTATCAAAGGAACTTGGCTTTAAAGTCAGCTTCTGAACTGAATGGCCTCACTTCAGATACCTACCTCAAAACCCAACTGTCCAAGCTCATGTGGTAGCCTGAAAAACATGGCCCTTAACGGTATAAGATTTCTTGGTCCTCTTTTTGAGTCAGAGTCTAATGTTATAATGATTTGCTAAGCATGGCCTATGTGCAAAGTGCTTAGTAGGTCTATGGGAGACAAGGGAGGATAAAAGGCAGCCCCTGGGGAGAAAACAGGGGTTTAGACACACAAGACCCCTGCTAGGATCCAGCCCCATTCCAGAGCTGTCCCGGGTGGCCCTTTCCACCAGACTACAATCCCAAGGGCAGGGGAGAGAGAGAGAGAGAGGCCCACGAAGGGATGACCCAGAGGCGTAGCCTTACCACAGCAGTCAGTGGCACTGTTGGAAAGCTTCAGGGACAGATAATCATCATCTTGCTCTCAGGCCAGCATTGATTAAATAGCCCAGCTAGCTTTGTTGGAAGATGAGATCTTCCTAGTCCACACATGGCCCCTCCCTGTCTCTCCTCTCCACACACTCACACAGACACGCGCCAGAGAGACAATGAACTCTGCTCAGGACCCATGAATGGGCCTCTTGTTGCAGGAAAGGGGGCCAAGGGCTAGGCTGGGCTAGGCAACCCCAGTCCCTCCCATCTGTTAACTGGAAGCTCAGAAACAGAAAAAGGTTACAGGGAGGAGGGGAGGCCAGCTACTGTTGCTTAGCAACCAGGTCCGTTGTGCCAAAAGTGTGCCCCATGAATGCTAGCACAATTCTCCCTTCTTGCTGACAGGGCTGTATTACAGACACTGATATTAGCACTTGTTGAAATGTTTCTGAGCCCTCTGGATTATATCTTACATCCGTGTGGGTTGGCTTTACTAGCAGCCTGGGGCTGTCACCATGTTGGAGTTTTGGGGGCGATAATGAGGGAATTTTGTCACTTCTCTCCCCAAGGCTGCACCTGCCACCCCTATACCAGGAAAGTGAGGCCCCTTTATCCTGTCTACTCTGGGAACCAGTGGCCACAGAAGCCCTCTGTGCTATATTGTTTCAGAGCACAGGGTGACCCAGCGAAGCCCAGGTTGTGCTGAACACACCTGGGAGCCACACTGATCTCTTTAGTCAAGGAGGCAGAACAGCCCCCAGGGAAGGGAAGGCCTTCATACATCCCTGGGGTGGGACAGTTAAGAATACGCGCTATAGAGTCAGGCCTTCATCCAACCCCAGTTCTCCTACTTACCTTACTCAGCTTTGCCTGTAAAATGAAGATAATGGTACCTATCTCCGAGGGATTGATGCTAGAATTTGATGTTAGAATTAACCTTTCTCTTTTTTAAATTTTAACCTGCTCCCCAGAAAAAATTAGATGTTAGAATTAAATGAGATATTGAACAGAGAGCTCTTAGCTTGAGGTCTAGCATAGACTGTAGAAAATAGTAGCTGCTGAACCTCACCCACAGAGGCTTTATTTTAAGCCTGTTCTCTGATCCCTATTCTCCTTATACACTCTGTGTGTCAAATTTGAGCTTATGGTCATCACAGAGCTTTCTACACACAAAATAATGAAGAGACAGAGGTTGGCCATGGATTACAGAGGAGGAGAGAAAGGGCAGCTGGAGTTGAGAATCTTGGGGTAGGCTCAGAGCCTCCTGGGACAATACTCCCCAGACTACAAATCTGAATATCTACAGTGTGTCAGGAACTGGCCCAAGCATGGAGGATGAACAAGTCATAGACAGGGCACCTGCAAAATGGAAAAAGAAGAACAGATATAAATAATTGTTATTTGAAAAAAGTGAAATAGCAAAGACATGAACACAGAGGTATAGAAAAACAGAATAGCTGACCCCTTTTCCCAGAGGACACAGACAGGCTTCACAAGGAAGGAGATATCTGAGCTGAGTTTTGAGAAGCAAGAAGGCAGCCAAAGAGAAGGGCATTTAAAATATATTGCAGGTGATGTCAAAGAAAATGGTAGAGTGGAGACCTCGGAACATCCTCTGCTCCATAAAAACAATGAGCAAAAATGGTCACAATCAACTTTTTCAAAACTGTAGAAATTAATCAAAAGTTTATGGCAATTTGGGAAGTGTTTATTCAAGAAAAAGGACATAATTCCTGCAAGAGCAGTGACCTTGGTGGCATTTTCACTTGCTCTCATTCCATCCTCCTCACTCCAACTCTGCAGTAGCCTTGAAAACCAGCGTCCCACGATTTCAATGGAAACCAGTGCGCTGGCAGCTATAAGAAGGGACGGTAGAACAGGCTTGAAGTTCCTGCAAAGCCTCCTTCCCAGAGAGTTGTCATTGTTTGATCTGTCTGGAGTGCTCTTGGAAGATTAGCCTTTGCAAGGCTGTCTTTATGTGACCTGACTTGGAGCTTGCCCAGTGTCAGGTTCATGACCAAATGTCAGGTTTGTGTTGCTGGTTTTTATCCTGGTACCAAAGAATGGTGACTGAGACCAAGTCAGCGGAACAAATGAACAGACCAAACAGATCTAAGCACCAAGATTTAGTAAGCAGAGTGAAGACCTCTGAACATCCCCTCTGAAGAGTACGTTAGAGAGAGAACAGGTCTATCTCTACAAGTGGAGAAGACCCTGAGATTGAATAGCGTTCTCTCTTTTATACTAAGGTTTTAATTCTATGTTATGTTGGTGCAGAATATTCATACAAAGGGGTGGAGAGTTCTCAGAATGGTAAGTCCTCCCCGTTTTTAACCTTGTAAGGCAATGTCTTGGGGTTGCCAAGGCATTTTAAACTGTCATTGCATGAGCAGGTGCAATTTTTACTATGCTAATGAGGGTAGGTCACTTCAGGACACTGTCATCTTACTTATGGGCATGCTCTAAAGACCCCCTTTTGTGGCTTTGATCATATCTCCACTTTGTGGTTTCTCTGCCTCTTTCTAATTGGTCAGCCCTTGGAGACCCCCTATTGTGGACCAAACATCTGTTCAGTTCCTGGAAACCCCTTGGACAAGTTATCTGTTCCCCCCTCCTCCTTATCTTTACTTAGCACCAGGGTAAACAGCTTTTTCTCTAAGAGCATTTATCGAAAACAATTGGAGACAATTGTTGGATTTTGTAGCAGCCTGAGACAGTAGATAATAGTTGGGGTCAACAATGGGTAAACCAAAAACCTTACAAGGGAAGTCTGGTGAGTGGCATGTCTATGAGGGGCTGTGAAAGCCTCCAAAATATACCTGGGAATCTAGAAAGCCACATAGATGTATAGGACTGTCTGCGTGCCCAGGGGCACATGTGTAGGAAAGGCCTAAGGAAGGTCCTAACCCCTAGCCAATCTTGAGGATGTGTACAAGCAGGAGGGCTAAGGTGGAGTTGTACACTTCCGTCTGAGTGATGAAGGCAGGCCCCAGCATAAACACAGAGCCTCTCTGCAAATGGGCAACTTACTGTTTCCAAGCATCAAGGCAGTCCCTGACCATCTGCAACCTGACCACTAAGCTGTGATCAAACATGACAAAGAATGCAGATTTTATAAAAGTAATTGAAATAATTCGCTGAACAAACAGACAACAGCAAGAAAAAACAAACCTTGAAAAAGAGAGATAATCTCACTTCCAGAGTTGCTGTTTTGTATTATATTTTTTTTCAAATACAGTTTTCAATAAGACATTATGAGCATCAAGAAAGAAAGGTCTATACACAGAGCAAAAAAGAAAAAGCAATAAATAAAAACCATCCCCAGGCTGGGTGTGGAGGCTCATGCTTGGGAGGCCAAGGCAAGAGGTCAGGAGTTCAAGACCAATTTGGGCAACAGAGCAGTATAGAGAGACTCTATCTCTATGAAAAAACAAAAAAAAGAAAAAGCCAAGACATTGGATTTACAAGGTGAAGATTTTAAATCAGCCATTCTATATATGTTCAAAGAACTAAAGGCAATTGTGTCTAAAAAACTGGAGAAAATTATGAGAAGAATGTCTTATCAAGTAGAGAATGTCAATTAAAAATAGATATTACATTTTAAAAAACAAATAGAAATTCTGGAGTTTAACAGTAAATTCACTAGAAGGACTCAAAGTAGATGTAAGCAGGCAGAAGAAAAAATCTGTGAAGTTGAATATTGGTTAATTGAGATTATCCAGTATGCAGGACAGAAAGGGGGAGAAGAATGGAGAAAAATAAACAGGGGTTCATAGACCTTTGAGACATCATCACACACACCAGCATATGCACAATGGGCCTCCAAGAAAGAAAAAGGAATGACAGAAAGGGGCTGAAAGAATATTTAAAAAAATAATGACCAAAAACTTACCAAATTTAATGAAAAATATTAATCTACACATGAAAGAAATTCAGTGAGCTCAAAGTGGGATAGATAAAAAAGACCCACACCTAGACACATTATAATTAAATTGTTTAAGGCTAAAAACAAGGAGAGACTCTTGAAAGCAGCATGAGAAAAGCAACTGGTCACATACAAGAGATCCGCAGCCAACAATTTAACAGGTAACAGCTGACTTCTCATCAGAAACCATGTAAGCCAGAGGGTCATATTCAAAGTCCTTAAAAAAAAAGTCAACAAAAAATTTTATACCCAGCAAAACTACACTTCAGAAATAGCAAAAAATTAAAACAATCACAGATAGCAAAATCTGAGAGAATTCATAAGTTGCAAATTTACTCTATAAGAAATAGTCATGCACCTCATAACCTTTTGGTCAACAATGATCCTCATATACAGGCAGTGATCTCATTAGATTATAATACAGCTCATATATGGTATTTTTATTGTACTTTTTCTATGTTCAGAAATGTTTAGATATATAAATATTTTTCATTGTGTTATAGATGCCTACAGTATTCAGTATAATAAAATGCTATAGGCTTATGGCCTAGGAGCAATAGGCCATACCACATAGCCTAGGTGTGTAGTAGTTATACCATCTAAGTTTGTGTAAGTATGCTATAATGTTTGAACAATGACAAAATAGCCATCAACACATTTCTCATGCATGACAATGAAAGAAAGTTTTTCAGGCTGAAATAATGAGACAAAGACAGAAAATTGAACCCACACCAAGAAATAAAAAATACCACTAAAAATAACTACATAGGTAAATATAAAACATATTACAAATGTATTTTGTGCTTATAACTCTTTTTTTCACTCATCTTTTTTTTTTTTTTTTGAGACAGAGTCTCATTCTGTCACCCTGAATAGAGTGCATGGTGTCACAGCTCACAGCAACCTCAAACTCTTGGGCTCAAGCAATCCTCTTGCCTCAGCCTCCAAAGTAGCTGGGACTATAGGTGCCCACCACAACACCTGGCTATTTTTAGAGATGGGGTCTCGCTCTGGTTCAAGCTGGTCTTGAACCTGTGGGCTCAGAAGTCAGGCTCTGATGGAGGCACAGGTTTTGAAGATGGCAGACAGGTTGAGTAAAGTGATACATCATGGGGAGACCTGAGCTACCAAATGGACGAGAGATGTTCATTGGGGAAAGTAGACTGAAGCAGGCCTACTTCCAAATTTTCCAGGGAAGCCCTAGGCAGTGAACCCTGGGTTTGGTTTTGTCCATTGAAGATACCCAAGAGAAGATTAGGCCACTTGACTCATCTTTTCTCCCAGTTCCATGTGAAGCCCCTGGGTATTCATATGATGGAAACCCATAGGGAATTTGTAATTCAAAACAGATGTAATTTTAATTTCATCCCTTGGCCACATCTGAAACTTCCTGAAGCATAAGCCCTCTAAATGGGGGCCCTGATGTCTGTGCTTTTACCCCTGTGATTCCACAGATGTACAGTCTCAGTTAAACTTCTTAGTCTTCAGGCCTGACAGTAGCAGCAGGAATTAGGGGAAGGAAAGTGGTGTTGCAAAAGAGCTATTTTTAAAAATCACTGTATCAAGTCCCTTGAATGCTCTTCCATGGTTCATGGTGTGCCATTACCCTGAACAGACCTACAGCATTTTTTTAAAGAGAGAACTATTTCTCCACAAGGTGCTTCATGGCCAGTATTCCACCCTAAGGAATCTACTGTATTGGAGTGAGGCATTGTGTCTCCAGTGTCCAGCATAGAGGCTGGTACATCATAGGTTTATCGGGCAGGAGAGACCAGGTTATGCTGCAGAAGGAAGCAACGCCCGGGTCTGAGGGACCTAAAACAACAAAGGTTTATTTCTTGCTTATGCTTGGGACCCATGGCGGGTGGCCAAGCTGGGGCCTTTTCTCCACATATCTTTAAGTAAAAGCTCAAGCCAATGAAGCAACCTCCAACTGAAATGCTGCTGCTCACAATGACTGAAAGAGAGTTCTGGAGGGCCTCACCCTGGCAATTAAATTCTCTGGCCACTCACAACTCATTGGCCCAAAGTGTCACCCAACCATGAGGAGTGTGTGAAGATGCAATCCCACAACATGCAGAGAAGCTCAGAGACATACCCATAAAGACCTGGTAGCAGCACTAATAAAAAGCTTGGGCTTTTACTTAATAACCACCACAATGTAGAGTCAACAATTACTGGAAAAGAAAATAACAGATGGACAAAAATCCCCTTACAAGACAAAAGTCATTAAGCCCAACTTTATCTTCCTATGACAATTCTTCCCTGAGTTGAGGAGGTGGTGAGTGACAGCAAGCCCAGATGAGCACACAGTTCTCCACCTTCTGTCTCTCTGGTTGGCTCAGCCCTTAGGGTCTCTCATTGGCTCACTTCTCTCTCCACAAATCCCACCTCCAGAGAAAAGCAGCTCAGTTGCCCTGAGTTCCTGTAAATCATGTTCCGGTAGTGTGAGAGGTGGCTCAGGTACTGTGGTAGGGACTTCCAGTGGTTACAGGGAGATCAGGAGCTGCTGAAACCAGCTCTGCTCTCTACAAGAGCAGATTCTAGATTGACTGGAGCTAGGCACTTCCTGGCCATGCTCTGCTTGGCTGCCCAACAAGTTTCTCTTTTATTTCTCACTGCTATTCCCTTCCGTCTCAGATGAGCTACTCTGGTTTGCCCTGGCCACGTCCTTGGTTTGGGCAGGATACTCATATCCAGGGTAAGGCAAACAGGAGCCTCTAGTGAAACTTGAAGGAGGCACTCACAAGTAAGCAGAGTGCTGACACTTGAAAACCCTAAGAGCGATGCCTCCTCACACTTTGTGCCCAAGGGTGCCCTATATGAAACCTTCTGAGGCATAATATCTCTGAATGGGGTGTCTGGGGTCTATATTGTTACCCTGGTGATGCCAATGTAGCTGCACCCTAGTCCTGGCCCTGCTTCCCTGCCTCCTCTGTCTGACAGCTCCTGGACCTACCAGTCCACAGCTATGGAAGAGCCTCAGTTCAAGAGCTTTGAAATCTCGGTTCCTCCCCTCCTTCAGTCACTGTTTTGATATTCTCAGAAATATCCAGAGCTGTTCTCAACTATCCTTCAGATAGGCCCTGACATCCTTAAACAGACCATAGTTATGTCTTTTTCCTCTAACTAAGTGGAAATACTAAAGTTCTCATTTATGAAGAATTCACAGATTTGCAAAGTTTGTTGATAGAGACCATTGAATCTGCCACTTCTCCAATCAGAGAAAACAGGCTACGAAAGGAGAACATTTCACAAGACGAAGGCAATTCAATTCCAGGTCTCCAGACTTCCAGTCCACGCTCTTTCTCCATACACATGGCACAGAAGTCATGTATTCACTGAACAGGGAGACTCAGAGAAGAAAGTCTACCTGTGGGCCACAGCTCTGGTCAGTACCTATAGAGTTCCATCCTGCTCACTATCTTCCCCTTCCTGTCAATGTACCACAGCATCAGCCCTTGGATTTAAGGCTACCAGTGACCTTCACTTCCTTATTCCCTGCCTTGTGGATTTCAGACTTGCTAAGGCAGCCCCCATAATCACTTAAATCAATTCCTTGTAATGTCTCTCTGTCTCTCCCCTGCTACACACCCCAAGAGGGAAAGGTCAGTGCTCCAGACACTGGTAATGAGAGAGCACAGGTCTGGGGAGCTGCAGAAAAGCGAATCTGAAGCTCTGTGCATCCCCTTGGTCCCATCCCATTCCTCCCCCTTTGGCTTCATCTGTATCAAAAATGCTTCCCACATTCACATCTAGTCTCCATCTGCAGCAAGGTCCACCTGCATGCATAATATGCCCATGCCTTCTCCAACAAGCCTCCACCCCTTCTAGGCTTTAGTTTAAGCCACGAGGCTCCCCCTTTACTGACTGCCATCGCATAGCCAGATGAGGCCCAACAAAACCTTTTGCCATTCAGACCTCTGGAAAGTGGTTTTCTCAATGAGGAAATGAATGAATCCTATGTCTAATAAGAGAAAAACTTTAAGGGGTGAATATTTAGGAAAATGTTAGAGCCAGTTAACTTATTCCAGACCACTGCTACACATCAAGAGGTAGTGAACACTACTAGTAACTGTTGCTATTTTATTTGCTTTGAATACAAATGGATCAAAGTGTATTTAAACGGACAAGAAAATCTGTGCGGTCCCATATGGTGCCTGCTGCCTTTTCATCAGCATACTGCATTCTGAGTCTTCCCTCTGCCTTGTTCTTCTGAACAAAGTATAGAGGAGAAGACGTCCAGTAAGAGGGGAGGGCAGCTCTTCAGAAGTGTCCTAAGGGGCCAAGAACGGGCTCCCACTCAGCCTTCTCTTCTCCACTTTCTCCCCAACATGACCCTGCTGGCGAAAATTGTAACCTTTGGCAAATAGAATCATTTTGAAATCATCTTTGCCTACTCCCAATTTCTTACCTTCCACCCAATAACTCAACTTGAACATCTCTCAAATATGCCACCTCCTGGGCCACTCCCCTAGCCAACTACTAGCAGCAGCCACCCAATTGGCCTCCTGCCTCTAATCTTTTCCATTCTAATTAGTCAGTTCCTCCACTCCCTGTAAGGGAATTCAGAAGTTCAACTAGCAACATAGAAAAAATAAAATAAATGAAAATGGGCCATTCTTTTTTGCATCCCACTGCCAAAGTAATGTTTCTAAGAGCAAACATAAATAAGCGAAAACCCTTCATGGATCCCCATAACTTCCCCAGTGAAAGTATTCATTCATTTGCCCATTCATCCACTCAGTCATTCAGCAACTGTGCTAGGCACTGTTCTAAACTCTGCAGTTACATTTATGAACCAGACAGGCAGAGCCTCTGACTTCAAGGTACGAATAATCTAATTCCATCAAGCCAATAATTCAAGCGCAATCTCTGATGGGGGAAGAACAAAGTGTCCTTAGCATACCACAGAAATTTTTTTCTAAGTTTGCCCAACATATTTTGCTAGCCTCATCTTTACTTCTCACCTTCAACCTTCTTCCATAAGCCAGGCACTTGCTGTTCCTAGAATATCCCCCAAATAAACCTTTGCTCACACTGTTTCCTACCCCTGAAATGCCCTTCCCTCATTAATCATTTTGGTCCACTAGTCAGTCAACATATGCTTGTTGAGCATGCACTAGGTGTGAGGTACTGTGCAAACACTGAAGACACAATGGTGTGCAAAACCAGACACAAACCTGTCCTTAAAGAGCATCCTGTCTAATGCAGGGTGTCCAGCCTTTTGGCTTCTCTGGGCCACATTTGAAGAAGAATTTTTTGGACCACACAGTAAATACACAAACACTAACAAAAGCTGATAACAACAAAAAAAGTCCATGCATCTCAAATATTTATAGCAGCTCAATTCACAATCACAAAGATATGGAAACAACCCAAGTGCCCATCGGATCATGAATGGATTGATACACTGTGGTGTATGTACACCATGGAATATTATTCAGCCATAAAAAGATGGAGACTTTGTATTTACTTGGATGGATTTGTAGCACATTCTCCTATGTAAAGTATCTCAAGAATGGGAAAGCAAGTATCCACATCCCATGTACTCAATACTAACTTGAAATTAGTAGATTAATACCTACAAGCATACACAAGAAAAAAACACAATGAAATTCAAGAAGGGGGAAGGCAGGAGGGAGTTCAGTAAACTACCAGCTAATGGGCACAATATAGGGGTAGATGGCATATTTCCTGGGTGACAGACTCAACTAGAACTTGAACTTTACCTTACAAATGCAAACATTTGTAACCTAATGATATGTAACCTTAAACCCAAAATAAAAAAGGTCTGTGCATAATTTTTGTGATATCCACCACCACAGATAAGCAAAAAATTCCTCACATAATAATCCAAATTATTTAGCAGCCTATTCACAGAATCTTTTAAAATCATCAAGCAGGTCCCAAGTTTGCAATCACTAACATAGAAAATGTACATATGTGAGCAATAATAAAACATGCTTCTGCCCTGCAACTGGGCATGGTGAGTCTGAGGAGATAAGACTCCAGGCATCTCTGGCTGGTGGGATCTGCCTATAATCATCCCTTCGAGGATACAGGGAGTCAGCACGGAACTTCTGGACCCTAAGAGGAGGACAAAAACAGTGGAAAACTGGCAAGTGGTTGCGTGTGTTCGATCACCCTAATCCCACTGGCAGCTGTAAGTACAAGCAGCAGTAAGACTGCAAACTGGAAAGGCCTTACCTGTGAACTGTTTCAGTGTTTTTGGACTTGGCATTCAGTGGAACTGCCTTGGGGAGAGCTTGAGCAGGAGTGTGGAGAACTCTGGGCATTGTCTAGGGCCCCAGACTGAGCCACTGAGCCGGACGAAGCTAATAGTGTTTGGCTGTGAGTTGC
The DNA here is from genome assembly GCA_963574355.1 of Loris lydekkerianus. NCBI lineage: Eukaryota > Metazoa > Chordata > Mammalia > Primates > Lorisidae > Loris > Loris lydekkerianus. The sequence continues at coordinate 12,199 of CAUYPK010167028.1, forward strand.
AGGGAGCCATTGTGAGAAAACTGCCCTGGCAAGCTCTGCCCTCAGGGTCACAGAGCAAGGATCAGGTGGGAGCTAGTAACCTAGTGACTGAACAGCCTAAAGGTGGGGACTGACCTGCCTTATAGCCTTAACCCTCAGGGGCAGAGTGAGTCTCGTTTTGGCACACTAGAGCCTCGGGCTGTTGCCCTGCATAAAGTGCCATGGCATCACAGCTCCTAGCAACCTCAAACTCCTGGGCTTGGCACTGCTGGGACCTCCATAAGAGCTGCACCACGACCCCTGACCCGCGACCTGCACCCACCGGGCCTCCGCATGCCCTGACCAAGAACTGCGGGAGCTGTGCAACCCAACGTCCTCCCTCCTGTACCTTCCCTGCCTCGACACCGGCCTGCTTGTCTGGCCAGGGACTTCGGTAGCCGTGTGCCTTCTGGAGCCCTCCCTGCCACTGTGCAGAGCCCTTCTCCTGGACAGAGACTGCTGGAGCCTTGGGCTCTCTGTGACAAACTCACTAAGCACCAGGCAATCCCAGAACCATGCACACCACCTCCTGCCCTATTGCTGGATCTGGGTGTGTCACACTCTGGAGCTGCTTCCACAACCAGAACTCCCTGGCTGGGGCAGCCCAGAGGAACTACACAGGGTCACTCCCTACAAAGATCCAGAAACAATAGAGTGATCCCGCTGGGGTCTAATCATGGAGAGACACCTCCTCAACTCTGAGAATGGCAGGAGGTAATGGTGAAAAACAATCATGAGCCAAAATCAACAAAAAAACTCTGTCAATATGAATAATCAGAGTAGATAAACTCCACCAAGGATCAATGAGGCAGACACAGCACAAGATCCCATGCACAAACAAATAGCTGAGATGTCAGAAATTGAATTCAGAATCTGGATAGCAAACAAGGTCAAATCAGAACTCTAAGCAGTAACACAAAAGATATCTCAATGACTTCAAAGACAAAATGACCAAAGATTTTGACACATTTAAACAAGAAGTTGCAGCCCTCAAAGATCTGAGAAATACAGTAGAATCCCTCAGTAACAGAATGGAGCAAGCACAAGAAAGGATTTCTGACACTGAAGACAAAGCTTTCGAGCACTCCCAAACTCTCAAAGAGGAAGAGAAGTGGAGGGCAAAAACAGATCACTCTCTCGAGAGCTCTGGGATAATTCAAGAAAACCAATATTTGTCTTATAGGGATCCACGAAAGCAACAAAGTGGCTTCACAAGGCACAATCACTTCTCCATGAGATTATGAAGGAGAACTTTCCAGAGATTCTGAAATTCAGATAGCAGACAGTTTCAGTGCTCCGGCATGACTCAACCCAAATAAGACATCCCCCAGACACATCATAACCAATTTCACTAAAGTTAATATGAAGGAGAAAATTCTGAAAGCTGCCAGATGAAAGAAAACCATTACCTACAAGGGGAAGAATGTTAGAATAACTTCAGATCTCTCTGCTGAAACCTTTCAAGCTAGAAGAGGATAGTCATCGACTTTTAATCTCCTAAAACAAAATAACTTTCAACCCAGGATCCTGTACCCAGCTAAACTGAGCTTCAATTATGATGGAGAAATTAAATACGTCAACGACATTCACATGTTCAAGAAATTTGCCACAACTAAACCAGCTCTCCAGGACATTCTTAGACTTATCCTCCATAAAGACCAGCATAATTCTCCAACACAAAAGTAAACCCACCCAGAAAATTTTTGATCAAATTCCAACTTCCACAGTCGCAAAAGGATTAAAAATGTCCAC